>JAUMGZ010171941.1:0-42513 GCA_032359645.1 Pododesmus macrochisma | reverse complement strand
ACGACCAAAATTCTTTTAGGCGACACTCCACCTTGCCAAGTTGTACCTTTGTGCCAAGTTTGAGGTTGCTGTGTGAAATAGTGTGGAATAAATGGCCCAGACAAGTGAAAGCATACAAAAACTAAGACTTGACCCCTTGACCTTGGCCCCACAACACCAATTTTTTTTTTTTAATTGACACTCCGCCTTGCCAAGTTGTACCTTAGTGCCAAATTTGAGGTTGCTGTGTGAAATAGTGTGGAAGAAATGGCCCGGACAAGCGAAAGTATACAAAAACTAAGACTGACCCCATGACCTTGACCTTGGCCCCACAACCCCAATTTTTTTACGCCACACTCCGCCTTGCCAAGTTGTACCTTTGTGCCAAGTTTGGCAATAATAATACCGAGCCAACCAGTCCTTCTCCTACCAATTAATGCTGTGTGTTAAGCAGGGAGCGAGAAGAGTGCCCAATTTTAATGTCTTGGGATATGGCACCACCAGGATTCGAATCCGAGATCGCGGATTCTCTTCACTAGTGTACCGACACGAGGTGAACCGCTAACCACTTGGCCACCGTGCCAGTGGGGGTGGTTATACGGACATGGGTGCTTATAAGGTTGAATACAGTATAATACAAATGCTAGGTTCAACTGTTTCAACTTGTTTATAGCAATTTTAAGGGTTCTTTTAGTTGTTAGAAGTTATCTCCTTCAGAGAATATATACAGATATCAACTAAGTAAACTATTAAGCTCGTTTTAAAATTCTCAATCAATTCATTTTGGCCTATAATGAATAGGATGAGTAAATATTGAACTTCAAATAGAACTCATTCAGAACATATGTTATATATACATGTATGTTAATTATTTTGCTTGCCAAAATCTTTGAACATGACTGCTCAAAGCATAATCAAAGGTATTGATGAAATTGAGAAGACAACTAAGGACTATAAGGACAGGTAAATATTCTTACAAGTAGTACAGGTAACATACATTGTAAATGTAGGTATATATACTTACATATTGATACCTAACTATTGTTGGCTTGTATCCAACAATTGTTATGTTTTACTGATTGTTACTGTCAGAGTACATTATGTTCACTTCAACAGCATGTAATATATATATATATACATGTATTATATACAATATATTAAACTTGTCTTCTGCTTAGTGTAGGTGGATTAAAACTTCGATCATTATAGAAAATTTCAAAGACTTAACAATTTCAAAAACATTTGCAGTACTGCATGTTAATAATCAGTAGACATTGTATTACGGATGTAATTAACGGTCAGATTTTTTTATATTAAAAAAATGATTTGACGAACTCAATTTCAGTTTTGCTATTCAATAGTAATACCGGTATTGAAATTTTAATTGATTATAAATTGTGATGATTCTTTTAATTTCTAAAATCTAAAAAATGCAGATCATTTGTTTCAGATTAAGTAGAGTTCAATATGTAAATGATTCATCTTGGTCACTCTAACAGCATCTGTATCAAGCTCTGGAGCATCCACTGATAATGGTTTTGTTGGAGCTGGACCATGGCTGTCTGTCATCAGGATATCCCCTCACAAATATTACATGAATTTGTACTTTTTAAAATTTGTAGCAAATTTCAAGTAAAAGATTATGGTCAATGTAAATACACGACAAATTCTATCTTAAACATTGTCAATGTTTATCAATAAAAATAGAAATATGCAGAAAAACAGACCACCATGCAGTCAGCTATGACCATATCACCAGAGTTTTATTTCGACCTCTTCAATTTGGCAATGTTTTAAACAAAACTTCTTTGCAAGCAAGTTAATTTGCATCTAAGTAAGACAGTTCAATACAAGTACTTACTTCCCTTAGTTTGGCCGTGTAAGACGTAGAGAAAGGGACAGCCCGGGTCCTCTCTCTCTCCGGTATGGAGTACATTCCTGGCCGATAAGGTTCCCGTTGAGGTACGATTTTCTGTTGGCCATTAATTCCCTTTACAGAACACAATGTAATGCTACTAGGCATAGTACCGTACATGAACTGGCTTTAGCAAATCCTGATTATAGGTCGTTGAAATAACTACAGATTATCTTTTGTTTTCCCTTTCATAACATAAAGGAAAAACATTTAGCAATACAGCCATAATCCAAATAATCCATCTCGTTTAACACACATGCATATGCAACTCTATGTAGAATTCCCTGTGCAAATAATGACTATAAGCTTAAGTTAAAGTTTTGTCTGGGAGAACATAATTGTTTTATCAATATTTTATCTGAGCTATAACAGATTGTGTTTCCTAATTTAGTCAATGATAACTCAAACAGTACAAGCGGAAACCTTAAGTTATGTTCTTGAGTCAACATTAATTGTGTCAAAATCTTCCAACAGGTGGCTTACATAGTCAAACATCAATATTGACCATACTTTAAAGTTCCTTCTAGTTGACATTAAACTTCAAAGTGCTGCTTTTTTCTCAGTTTTGCTCAAATATATTCCAATCGAATCTTAAATGTATGCGAATGGACATTTTAAACATGTCATTCAAACCTTACATTAGGTTCATATTGACTTGGCTTTTGATACTTTATTATCTTTCTATAAGATATGACAATACTAAGCATTCCTATACAAACATCTGTGCACACAAAATTAAATATGAACCATGATAAGAAGTAATCCTTCAAGTCTTAGCAGTATTAAAGAGTTAAGTAAGGGGACATAACTCAGTACTTTTATTGCCACCATGAAATAAATTAGTGTATCAAACACATGCCCAGCATGACAGTAGCTATTTCATCAATTCAAGTAATTACTAGCTGGTTGGATCTGTTTTCAATTAATTACTGGTCCCATAGGGTCAAATCAGCCTCAGGTAAATTTTCTGACAACATAGGTGTGTATCCTAGTACGGAAAGTACTCGGTCCATTTATCCAGTGTAGATGTTGATATTGTCAAATTAAAGTGCTTCTGTTAACAGGTAGACACTTAAAAATCCAACATGATTTTTTTTGTTTAAGCCAAGACAAAAATGGGGGAGGAAAAGTGATGCAAGTATGATTATTATTGAGACATACCGGTATACAAAGCAGTTCACCACAGCTTAGAAGTATAAAGGTTTTTCAAAATATTGTGACGAAATAAATTTACTTCTCTTTCAAACTAAATATATACCGGTAAAATTATCTAAACTATTTCAAAAGAACTAACTTCTCATCTTTAACCGTCTCCAGATCAACTTTGTCAAACACAAAGATATATGATGTTAATCCATGAATTTCACAATTTCTCCCTTCAGAATTATAAGCCCTTTTCTTCCAGTGGGTGAATCTCAGAATTTGATGCACACTTTGAATTGAAATATAACGTTATATCCACCACATAGTAACGTCCATATATAATCCATGTATTTAACATTATGGCTGAAAAAAGTCTGTCAAAGTTTGACAAGTGTTTTCTGACTGACTTATTTGTCACAGAAGCAAACAATGGTACATGATTTTAAACAATGTCTACATTATACTGTTACGAGGTAAACAAACAAACATATTTAGCCATAACACGATCAGTTGTTGTCCTACATACATGTATCTGATAAGATGTGTGCTTGCATTCACTCCAGAAACTTATCAACATGGTGGCTTTTCCTTGCACAATGCTTCGCTGAAGGACAGATCATTTAGGATACTTGAGTTATGTAAAAACATGACAGCTTGTCAAAGTCCCTCTAGTCATCAGGACAGCTAGTACACAGACCTTCCTTCCAACATTCAAAAACGTGGCTGTCATGTAACCCAACACACATATGTAACAGCACCGATGTTCACCAATAAACTTTACAAAGTGTTTATCTTAGGACAAGAAAGGACAACATATGTAGTCAACATAAACTAGGTAAAACTCTGAAAAAATCAATAGAATGAAATATCTATCATCTGAACCTATGATATACACATTGTCAACATTAATAGGGGGAATCCCAGGTATGAATGCTCGTTCTTTTGTCTATTTGTAATGCGTATCGTTTAATTGCAGTTTTCATTCAGACATATTGTACGGGAACTATTTGCTTTTCATTTAAACTAGGTATGAATTTGTAAGTGAAAATGACACTACGCTTATGATTAAATGTGTCGAGGTCAAAGTCATGCTGAAATGGCTATACGGAAATTCAATAAACTATATTGGAAACTGTTGGACTTTAAAAATCCAGGTACTTTCATTCATGTAGGTATAATTGGGAGACAAATGAAATATGGTTTATATGCTAATCACTCTGTTTATAGGCAATATTCACTCAAAGTATGTAATTACCTGTAACAATATTAACTTAGATAAATTGCTGGCAACCAATTAACAACTGCCTTGATTTGAAACTGTCATACAAACTTATAATAATGGTTACATTGCCAGGAAACCTGCTGTAACTATAAATGTGGTTGCATTAATACCAGGAAACCATAAATAGACCAGGATTGAAACAATTTGTTTTCGTACACTACCGCCAATATTACCAATATCAGCTGTTAGCAGAAAAGTATGAAATATTTTTAATTCAATATCTAACATTTTGTTATCATACATTTCTGTATTCTAAAGGCATCTGTTGTACTGTATGCTTGTTGAAGTATGATTTAATGATAAGAAGTTTAATTATTTTCATATTAATTTGTTTAAATTTAAAGTTTTTTAAAGGCGGGTGGCGGTGGGTTTTAACAATCAATGGGTTAAGAGGGTATAAACTGGTTTAACCATACTATTTACTATGATAATTATAAGCTGGCCCATTAGATTTATTAACTGCCATTTCTTTTCCTTTGATGTACATAGATCTTGTTTGTAAGGCCTGCAGAGTCAGATGTCAATCATCTTTAATTAAGTTGATTTGTTTTTTAAGGTTGCGCTGTCACTATCATTATCAAAGTCAAATAAATATAATGTCCTCCAAATTAGAATCTAAGTTACACTTTCATTTTTTCATGAACATTACTTGATAAGTTAACCCTAACCAGATCACTTATAATAGAATTTCATGTTGCACTGAAATATCACCACCTTAAAGCTTCTTTCTAAGTCACATTTTTCTTTTCCTATATTCTTTTCTATATGTTTATCCATTAGGCAGGTCAATAGTAAATTTTCAAGACAATATGCAATTTAGAAAGATGTAATGTGCTTTACTGACACTGTAAAAATCAAGAAGACCAACTGATATTTACATTTATATACAGTAATTACTATAAATATACAGTTGTGTACTATCAACATTTATCAATGCCATTAAGGTACATGTATTAGGTGACTATTTGACATCTTGACAAATGGTGCTATACAAATATATACTTATGATAATTAATATGTGCTGACATTGTGCAAATAACTGAATATTAATAAATTTATTTCTATAAATAAAGATCAGTATATTAATTATGTCTATATAAATGTTATGTATGCAAATTATCTTCTTGCATTGATAAATATGACCAAATCACATGTAATTAAAACTGAGGTACATAATTTATAAATGTGTTGAAAAATATGATTTTAGATAAAAGATCAGTTTTAAAATTCATATATGAACAATGCAACGTAATATTACTCCTCAGCCATTAACCATGTGTTGTGTAACAAATTTGAAGTAGTTTTATAATTTACAAAACTAAATGTACTTCAAGTATCACTTCAGTGGTTTCCAGCAAATATCTAAAATTTTGCTTAAAAGTCTTTTCTAGACATTTAACAGTGATCTAGCAAATGTATCAGACTTACATTAATATTTAAGATATAAGCTATAAGAGTATTCAGTGCTTTCATTGTATTTGATCTAAAATACCCTATAATTAAACGATTATCTTTACTATTTATCAAACCAAGCTGAAAGGAATGCATACATTAGTTAATCATTATCAATTTAATTACGACTCAAATATTTTATGCTTAGTTAAGCATAAAGTTGACAACAAATTAGTTTTAAGGTATAAAATTAATCGTGGTTGAACAACTAACTGTACGTACAGTGTGTAACACTTTGATGATATCTGCATACATCCAAGTCTTCAAAAGTAGATTTTATTGTTTAAATAATGACCATAATTTTGTTCGATATACATGAACATTAATTGCAATAAAAGTATCACCCTGTACTGGTCTATATAAGGTAAACCAGCATTAATATACAGAGCAATATGCTGTCAAATGAATTACATTGAAAAGTTACAAAACAGTTCATTTTGTTTGTTTTATCACAAACATTCACTTACAAAAAACATTGTCAGGTAGCTAGACTTGTGTTAGAGCTTGACTAATGTTACTATTGCCATATCACAGAAGCATCATTTTTGATTTTTCATTAAAATGTGTTTTAATGTTTTGCAGTATGACAAATTCATTATAAAGGTTTTATGCAGGTTATACAGGCTCATATTACCTGTTTGGGTTTTGAAATTCCCCTCGCCTTCGGCTCAGAAATACAAAACCCTGACAGGAAACAGAGCCTGTATAACCAGCATAAAACTTTTATAACTAATAATATAACAATCTCTTTCAAGGATCAAGTATTGACAATTAAGTAAATGTGTTCAAATATTTGAACAAAATAAAATCCATATTATACAAGTTCAGATCACATCAGGATACCAAAGGGAATATAGGAGATTACATATATTTAACAGATAACTTTTATAACTTCAAAATATACTGTTAAAAGATTTAAGTGCCTTTTGAAACACAAGAGTAATGACATGAATTAGACCAAAACAAAACTACAAAATTACAATGTTTGATGTATATTTTATAGAATTATCTCCCTTGATTAAGCCTATTTTATTTTGATCATCTAGTAACAATCCCATCAATATAGGTTTAAGCTCCTTGCATTTAACTTATATAAATATATATACCAGGTACAAAAACAGTATAAATGCTGTATAAATCATGACTAACTCTGCAGCCATTGGACAGTTAAATGACAGTTTTGAATTTCAAATGATGAATGTAGCCCCAAAGAAAGGCACCTTGCATTTATAATTACAAAGGACACTGTAAAGCTTAAAATTTATCTTTAACTGTTCAAAAATAGTTCAAATTCAACATTTGCAATAAAGAAAGCAATATATTTCAGCTGGCAGCAATACTTGCTTATTGTGACACATACTTTAGGACTCCTGTATAATTTTCTTTAAACATAAACGAATGAATGAGTTACTGATGATATATAATGCTAACAGTAATGCCAACGGAATAAAGCACAAAGGACATTAAAGTATCAAATTTATCTTAACATGTATACTGGAATGCAGCCTGTACATACATGTGCTGTTACACTATAGGGGTATGGGGTTACATTATGTACAACTTTACATTGTTATAATTTTGATTCAATGTCTCAGATTTCTTATGTTTTTCAGGATTTACTTAGCGTCCTTAAATCCATTAATAAATTTCAATCAATTATTTCACAGTTAAGTTGAAAATTCTTAATAGTAAATGAAATGTGAGGGCAGATGCTGCATACATTAAAGTCACCTCAGATATATAAGTTTCAAGCTACTAAGTATATTAAAATACCTGCATCATGTACACCTTATCATTGCAGTTGAAACAGCTAATAAATTAGTACCGGTAATTGCCTGGGCACTTCACAGTAAGAGATGTAATCAAAATAAGAACAGATAATGCAGACCAAATGTAATGACCATAAAAATTCATCAAAATCATTTATCAGTAATTCTTAAGCACAGGTACCAGATAATCTGCTGAAGCACAGGTACCAGATAATCTGCTGAAGCACAGGTACCAGATAATCCGCTGATGCACAGGTACCAGATAATCTGCTGAAGAACAGGTACCAGATAATCTGCTGATGCACAGGTACCAGATAACCTGCTGATGCACAGGTACCAGATAATCTGCTGAAGCACAGGTACTAGAAAATCTGCTGATGCACAGGTACCAGATAATCTACTGAAGCACAGGTACCAGATAATCAGCTGATGCACAGGTACCAGATAATCTACTGAAGCACAGGTACCAGATACTCTGCTGATGCACAGTTCCAGATAACCTGCTGATGCACAGGTACCAGATAATCTGCTGATGCACAGGTACCAGACAATCTGCTGATGCACAGGTACAATATTATCTAGCACAGGTACCAGATAATCCGCTGAAGCACAGGTACCAGATAATCTGCTGAAGCACAGGTACCAGTTAATCTGCTGATGCACAGGTACAAGATAATCGGCTGAAGCACCCGTACCAGATAATCTGCTGAAGCACAGGTACCAGATAATCTGCTGAAGCACAGGTACCAGATAATCTACTGAAGCACAGGTACCAGATAATCTGCTGATGCACAGGTACAAGATAATCTAGCACAGGTACCAGATAATCTACTGAAGCACAGGTACCAGATAATCTGCTGATGCACAGGTACCAGATAGACTACTGATGCACAGGTACCAGATAATCTGCTGATGTACAGGTAACAGATAATCTGCTGATGCACAGGTACCAGATAATCTGCTGAAGCACAGGTACCAGTTAATCTGCTGAAGCACAGGTACCAGATAATCTGCTAAAGCACAGGTACCAGATAATCTGCTGAAACACAGGTACCAGTTAATCTGCTGATGCACAGGTACCAGATAATCGGCTGAAGCACCCGTACCAGATAATCTGCTGAAGCACAGGTACCAGATAATCAGCTGATGCACAGGTACCAGATAATCTGCTGATGCACAGTTCTAGATAACCTGCTGATGCACAGGTACCAGATAATCTGCTGATGCACAGGTACCAGACAATCTGCTGATGCACACGTACAATATAATCTAGCACAGGTACCAGATAATCCGCTGAAGCACAGGTACCAGATAATCTGCTAAAGCACAGGTACCAGATAATCTGCTGATGCACAGGTACCAGATAATCTGCTGATGTACAGGTAACAGATAATCTGCTGATGCACCGGTACCAGATAATCTGCTGATTAAACATATTTCATGAGTACAAAAATATTATTATCCAAACAATTGATCTTCAGTATGTTGACCGTGCAGGGACAAGTCTTGATTGGTTATATATATATATATATACTGGTATATATATTGGGTCTCACACAGAAGTAAACAAACTGACTGCTAGTATATGCTTCTGACAAACCAAATTGCTAAAATAAATAAGTAATAATTACAGCATAACAGTTTTAAGTTTCCTTGAGGACCAGATTTAGTTGTTTGATATCAAATATATATGGCTGATCAAATCCCTATATGCGCTCCTAGCATTACCTGTACTGGGTAGGAGGACAGGTTGGCTCGGTATCAGGATAATGTGACCAAGTGAAGTATAAATTGTCTGCGGTGTGATATGTTAGTGAGACCGCACTATTAAGTCACCATCAGTGTGTGCTGTCAAAAGAAGACACAGTCTTGATATGACCTCAACAAATGTTGAAAGGTATCTTTAAACTGCTATCAAAGAAACCCAACAGAATCACTGTAGGCTTGATCAGAACATTACCAAACTGACTGTTAAATTGAGACCAACAGATACAACCTGAATTAGCATAACAAATTTGTGTGATGTTGAGTACAACTGACCTGATGTGTGAGACAGATAAGACACCACTGATCAGAAAACTCACATAAATACTGCAATCAATAAGTAACAAAACTGACAACTGACCAATGATGACCAGTACTGACCACACTGCCCTGTGGCTCAAATGGTATCAGAAAATCTCACGAATGGCCATGGTTCACTGAGACATACATCTGCTTAATTATGTGACTATGAATGATAAGCAGTGTAAATTCCTGTCCACACATCATATCTGACGATCTTGTACTGCTGCATGGTCACTCTGGTACCCCCAGGATAAGTTTGACTACCAGAGTTATCAGCCCTTATATCTCTGCTAAAATGTGTTATTTAAAAATTCAAATGACAGACTTATCTTTTTCAACCACTCAAGTAAAGTGTCAGTTAACTGTATACGTGTGACACACTTCAATAAACTTTTTTATGTGTGTACATATTTAAGTATATTGATTGAGGCGGCAGGTGACAAAAATTTAATATACATGTATCTAGTTATAGACATATATGTATCAAGTGTCATATATAAAAATAAAAAAAATTATACACAGAAATTCAAAAATATTGTCAAATGATCAGTATATAGGACTGTACATTGAACTTTTTTAATTTATAACAATATTAGACAATAATTCTCATAAAATTCTGGCTTTTTATTAAATCTGTTATGGTATAACACTAAAGTTAGGGGAAATTCATGAAACTTTAAAGATTGAAGTACAGAATAATCTATGCAGTAAAACAATAAACATAACTATTATAATGTGAACAGATGTTTGGTACCAAAACAAAAATACCTGTAATAAATTGCACTTAAAAGTTCAACCCTCATGATTATCTATTCACAAGGAAACATTAAAAATATTCTGTACAGCCGAATCACTTTAGAAAATTTATGAAAACTGTTCACACCATTCTTGTATATCAATAAGAAAAGGAATTTCAAACAACAAAGGTATGCAATAAAACAACTTTGTTTCACAGAACCATTCAAATATATTAAAAAAAATTCCTTTTTAAAAATGAAACAATTTGACAGATATAGATGAGACAATGATAACTCACAGTGCAGGAATGTGCTAACTGATAACTGTTATCCTGTTTACTTTATATTTCAGAGAGATGGTATCAGCACACAATCTAAATAGTCATAAAAATCTACATCACAGTCATTATAGAGGTGAGTCATTTAACAGACGACAATTTAACACAGGTACAGCATATCCTGATCACGATTATATTCCACGCTTCATCTCTTGAAAAACTACCTGGTTTGAAATATTTCCCTCAGGTCGTTATCTTACTACAACCGTTAAGTTTTACAAAATAAAACAAACATCTTTATAATAAGTGATGTCTCTATTCACTTAATTCTTTGTGTATTTTCCCCCGTGATTCAGAATTTTTGTTTTCCATTTATTTTCACTCAACATCGCTTTAACATACATGTAATGAACTTTTGTTTCATCAGAGTTTATAATATATATTTAGCACATACATAGTATCATTTGGAAGTTGTCTGCTTGCAATAGCATGGATTGATGTTATAGTGCTGACATTTATAATAGTTAATACACACAGCAGAGTTGTAATGACATTGTCTTATAAAATGGAAAATAAAACCTTTCTTCAGCCAGGTGTGACAATTATATAAGCAAACCAGTCTCTAAACATGTACTTAATAAACCTTTGATATTCAAGAACACCACCTTTTATCATAATTAATGCTCAGTATTTATAAATCCTGTCAATTTTACAATTAGATCCGAAGGTCTGAAATTTGTTAATAAAGATAAGGTTTAAATTCTATACTAACACATTTATCATAAAGTTTTATTTACCCATGAGATTTAATTTGATACAGAAAAATTTGAGTCAAACATATCTACCTCACTTTAATTCAGTGTATTATACACAAGTCAACATTCAACAATGATGACAATGACAATCAATCAATATAGAAACAGCTATGTAACAAGTGTCTGAAAATAAACACAACCAACTACAAGTATACTGTCTCGGCTATAAATGATAAATGTACATGTGTATTGGCTATAGCATTTCAATTCTCTTCTTCAGTCTTCTTGACTCCATTAAAACCAACTTCTCAAATTTAATTACACAGAATAAACAGTAGGGCCAATGTTCAGGGAAAATATTAATCAAAACTAAAGAGAATGGTGTCAAAATCTATCAATTGTATGTAATCTCAAACTAAAGTTATTTTGAATGTTCATTTTACTGGAAATGATTCTTTTCATATACTCAAGTGAATTATTATAGTCAACTTTATTTGGTTCTAACTCAGGCCTTAAATACCTTTTCAAAATAAATGAAAAAGAGATTCAACAAAAGATAACAATTTTACATTCTTCATCAATATGTATCAGCTTTCATAACGTGTACTATTTAATAATTTATCAATTTTTGTTTTTTAATAACTTAACAGTCAGTTAGAGTGCAACATGTATTAAGTTAATTCTCTACAAATAAGTTTTTATTTTATTTATGCTATATATACCTCTCACTTAAGATGTTAAACCTGATCTCATCAGAACTTTATATGTTTTGTATCAAATGCTCACTCTACCAATTATTCTAGTCTGTTAATTAACAATTTCCTCAACCAAAACCACTGAAGCATGAAATGTAATGTGATGATAAATTGTCTAAGTTATTCAGGGCCATTAATATTATGGTCAAATATTCAGGATTTCTAGACATACAACATTTACATGTAGATACACTTATCAGGTACGTGTAACCATGTAATTAGTCAGAGTACCATGTAATTTACCCTGAGATTATACCTACCCCCTGCCGTCCAGGTAACACATTCTATACATAATTACAAACTCTCTGGACCTTACCTGTGTTTGTGTGATAAAGGGCACATACACAGGTACCCTTTCATCCTCCGACTCCTCTGACCGTCTAGATCTGACCGAACTTGACCGTTCCAGCATACATTCCATTGTTTCAGTAGATATCACTACACTTTAGGCACTCAACACTGATACATTAAAACATGTTTAATTCCAAACAATCACAAGAGGTAACATCCCCACACACCTAGTATATCCCATTGTTTACATCGTCAAGATTTGATTAATTCCCAACTGTTGGTATAAAAGTCCTAAATCGTGGGTGATGGTGGATGTACAGTAGATAAATAGCTCAGTACATTTAGTGTGCCAAATGACTTCCTTATGATGTCTATATCTCCTAATCTCAGGTGTACAAATATACAGGTAAATAAATCACCTGTCGTCACTGGTCGCTGGTCACTCACTGCTCCTATTACCGAACTGGACATTAAGTCTACCGTGGTCTACACAGGCAATGATAATTAACAGGACAATACAGAGCACTGAATGCCAAATGTCTTCACTTTATATCAAACTAACAAATAAGTATGTCAACATTCTCAAAATATAACTTTCAAATGAAGAGTTATCTCCCTTGAGGCTAAAAACACAGGTAAAGTAAAAACTTGGCTGACCATATAAACATTAATCAGATATATATCTACACTCCTCAATAACTGATCATTAAGCAGGTAAATTATAGCACCAGTAAAACACTGGTCCACCTGCACAGACCAGTAAATAAGTTACTTATAAACACTCCAGCATCCAGCATCTACATTAAGTCCAGCAGGTTAAATATCCGCCTTAGGGTTTCCCCAGTGGTGTAAAGGTATACTACTTAAGTACTACAAATCTTACATACCTAACACATACTTTGGAAGGTTGTAATACACGCTTCGCTGGTTTCTCTAATTTGAGGTTTCCAAAGGGACAGGGAAGTCAAACATAAAAGTTTTATTGATCGTGACAATAATTTATCTCTTCACCTATGGGAACGTAATTTGAATGGCTTTACGCTAATCACTTGAACACTTATAATATTTAAGATTGTCATAAAACCGTGGAAAATGTTAAGTGACTCATATAAAACCTGAGCGCTGTTGACTTTGCTGCAATTTTGCTATCATTATACATACATGATTTACCTTGAGGCAGACAATGTATTTCTCATGGTTTATTGGCCTTGAAACTTCAGGCCACAATTTATTTTTGCCATAAAGCTTGGTTCAATAGACAATATTTACAATATTCAATATAAATTCAAATAGATTGTTACATACATTTTTTGTACTATTGACTATATATAACCACCTAGGATAACATTAACATTTAAGTAATGTATATTAATTGTAAATGCTTATTCTCGTTGTCCTCTCTACTTGTAATAAGACAACATAAACCCCGATTTCTATTACATGAAATTATTCCAGAAGACAGTGTTTTAAAATCAAAAAACAATATATCATTATAATGCCTAAATCAAAATACTTAAACAACACAATCCAACAGCTATAGAGCTCTAAAAGTAAGAGATGAAATAAACATACACTCCCTCTCTCTCTCTCTCTCTCTCTCAGAATGTTAATTTTTCAAACCTTCTCCCAATTCCTACCCCAAATAATGAATAAATAGGATTTGATATTAATGTCAGCTAACATGTGTTTAAGACTATTTATTTACATTTCAAGTCAACTTGTTGCAGATTTATCCTACCTAATTCCACACAGAGATTTATACAGTGTCATTGTCCTTGAGATTTAACATATTAAATGCCTCTTATTTAGAGACTGGAGCTTTAAACATTTAAGCCATGATCCAACAGTCACACACATGCATTGACTAGTGTTAGTCAAATATAAATCTATCAATGGGATAGATTTGCATCAATCTTTGTAAACTTTACCATTCTGCTTTACTGCCAGATTTTAAGTGATATTTGTACAAGCATTAAGCATTTAAAGAATTAACATAAAAAGGTAAGCCAATAGCCCATTAGGAATTAAAAACAGGGTACGTTTCATTTAGTCACAATATTCATCAGCTTACATTCACAAAACATACAAAAATAAGGTCTAAAACTTTATGTTTGTTCATTATAAATTTGCAGTCAGATTGATCCTATTTCTTTTTGTTTTCAATATTCAAATTTTAAATCATTTGAATATTCAAATATGAAAATATAGTACCATGCAACATGTATTTAAGGTATATGTATACAATAGGTGCATGTTTCATTAGAAGATAAGTGCATCAAGAATATTCACATAATTCAAGTGAGTCTATTATTGTTTTTCTGCATACAATTTGACCTACAGTGTGACTAGCTGATATCTCATTGCTACATGTATGTGACCTGCAATTTACAAGACTGGGGCTGTGGTTCAGAGGTAAGAGAGTTCACTTTGTTAGCAGGGGTTCAAAGTCTGGAGGTGTCAAAACCTAAGATGTTATAATTAGACAATCTTCTCGCTCCCTTCTAAGATTTCAGCATTTCTGGGTTGGAGAAGGACTGATTGGTTCGGTGTCAGATAATGTGTCTGAGTGAGGTATCATGTCAATGTGTCTGCAGTGTGATATTTCAGTTAGACAGCATTGTTAAGTGGCAGCCAGTGCACACTGTTATAAGCAGACACCGTCTTGATATGACTTAACAAACAAACATTTTACAAGATCTCTATTTGTCTCTATCACAATCACATCATATATGACAGTGTTCATAATTTCAACTGTGCAAATTAATTTATTTCATAGTGTTGTCTTGCTGGTATATCACATCAAAGAAACGCTGAAACAACACCTCATTCTGTCACATTATCCTGATGCAGAGTCAATCAGTTATCCATTCTACATCTAAAAGGGTGATTATGCCAGTCTCAACTATCATTTTATACTTTATACATTTACATATATGGTGATTTGCTGGTCAAGAATAAGAGAGGCCTACACCAACCGACCACTGCATTTGTAAATACATAATTAATGCTGAGCTGTAGCAATGAATGACCCGTCAATTTGACCTTTAATTTTCATTGTAAACACAGGCTGGTCTTCTGTTTTACATGTTCCTAAATAACCAAAACTTACACAGCCTCAGGAAAGTTCTACTCACTAATAGGTAAAAAAAATCATCGTACAAACAAATTAAAGTGTGATAGATATGCATACAAATACCGAAACATTAGAACATGGCATAGCGGGGCATTATACACTCACAATATAAGTTGAAAAGGGCCATAACTCTCGTTACAATTGACAAAATATTCCCATTTTACGATATATGTGCATCTTCATATGAAAACTAATGTGCATCTTCATATGAAAACTTATAGTCTAGTTGCAATCACAATGTTGACTGGCTGGTCTGACCGGCAGACGGACGGACGGACAGTAAAAGCATAAATTACACTCCACGAAAAAATTCCAGGGCATATGAAAAGTTAATTAAATAAGTCATTCTGGTCTCACAATGTATACTATAAATTCATTATATTCAATGGAGATATCTTAAGCTTACGGGCATACACATTCTGTGATTTATGGTGCAGACAAGTATTATGAAAAGTCGATGTGCAATATTCCACACAAAGGCTTATCATAAAAACAGGCTTAGAGTACGGTCAATGAAGTGGAAACTTTGAGCATCGACTTATCAATTGCTCCAAATTTGTGCAGCAAGATGTATAATCTTGAAGGCAGAATAATATAAGACTCTTTCATATGGTAACCTTTCATATACGTGTGTGTAAGATAGGGATATTCCACCAGAGGGGATTACAAAGTGGTAAAACCCGAGGCTTGCTGAGGGTTTTACTTCAGTTTTTAACCCTGAGTATTTTTCTCCCATAATATCTGTGTTTTGCATTGATTAACATAAGTTTGAAGCAATTGAAATTTGAGAAGTGTACATTCACGCCATGTTTATGCTGCATTTACTAGGTCACAATTAAGAATTGACGCAATTTGATTGGTTATTTCCCACATCACGTGATGCAACGCGCGCATGAAAAGGTATGCAAGACAGATATTGTACATGTACATGGCTTTCTTTCATGGGCAAACTCCATCTTACATAGCATGATATGTGAGAATGTTATGTCCTACACAATAGGGCAAAATTATCTACTTCCGTGCATCTCTCACATCACCTGCTAAGACTTCCCATTGATAGTGAGACTCCCCATAGATAGTGAGACTCCCCATAGATAGTGAGACTCCCCATAGATAGTGAAACTCCCCAAAGATAGTGAGACTCTCTATGCCTGCCAAGTCTCCCCATAGATAGTGAGACTCCCTTTACCTGTCAAGACTCCCAATAGATAGTGAGCTCCCTATACCTGCCAAGTCTCCCCATAGATAGTGAGATTCTCTAAGCCTGCCAAGTCTCCCCATTGATAGTGAGACTCCCTATACCTGCCAAGACTCCCCATAGATAGTGACATATTAATATATACATGTAGTATGTTTCAGCTCGATTCCACTTTACTTACACTTTTTCTATGGCTTAAAATTGTGTAATATGGTATATTTGATACATGTATCTATGACTGAATTTTAGGGATGAATAATGTATTGAAACCTTAACTATTGTTAAAAGACTAAACACTTCAACAAACATTGTAAATTCAATCAAAAGTTTTAAAGTTAATAATACATGTATTGTCGTTTCTGGTTTAAGCTTACCACAGAGATGGTTTAAGCTAACCAGAGTTATCTCCCTTAAAAACTTTTTTCAGAGAGAATTTTGTTTTGTATAGATACTTCTCTCTGGAATTTTTTTCTCTTATTTTTTTTATATGGGGGTAGGTGGGTGTACTTATCTTCTTACCAAATATATTGTAGACCATGCAGTGTCTACTTGAAACAGTGTGAACTCAAGTCAACTTTGTGTGCCTTATATTTCAAGCAATTTCTCTGCACTGTAGATTTTACACTTTGTGAAAATAAAATTATTTTATTGTATATAGTATTGCAATACAATATCATATCAGGGACACAAATTCAACATGATACCCAAGGCTAATTTCAGTAATATAATAGTCACATTATTCCAGCACTCAGACATTACTTGTACTTTACGGTAATTCCTTTAAAATGTTGACTTAACTTACTTGACTTTATGGTCACAAAGCTCTAGTTTTAATCAAATGTTATAATGTCATCCAAAATAATCTACCAGTGGCTTGTTTGTATATTTTATATTTTGCTGGTGTAGTTAGGTCTCTGAATTCATTTCGCTGTATTGAAATATAGTGTCTCCTTGTAACAGTGAAAATTAAGACAAACTTTAGTTGTCAATCTGAAATATCACACTACAGAAACCCAGACATATTATCGCAGTAATTATCAAAGCAATAGAGATAGTTCAGAAAGAATGATGAGCCCATGCAACGGCATTTCTGCCTTGTGTTCTATCGAACTTTGCATGGGGATCTTTATTGTGCTAGAGGGTTAATAGAGGGTCCCTGTACACGAGACCGCCAGCTTAGCGTCCCCTCCGAAGGACATGCAGATCTTTGTCTTGCCTCTACCTTTCAACCTGTCTGACTTGGGTGACCCTACCAGAAACAAAAGTTCCAGCCAGCATAGCTTTCCAGTTCATCGAGACACTCCAACCTCCCAATCATGATAAGGTGTCAAGCACTGGGAAGTTTATAATACATGTACTAACCCTTAAAGGGAAATGCCAGAGAAGGACAATTTATCTTCTTTGATATTTAATATATACATAAACCTATTTTCAAGATTCTTCACTGAGGTATATTCCCTAGTTTAAGTTAGAAGCCAACATTTGTATGGACCATGACAAGCACATATACATGTATCTTAAAGTAAACTACGTCAAGTGTTCATGGTGAACAAATTGCACTATGATTTGAAAACCATCTTAACTAAATTCCTTGATCATGAAGTGTGCATGGTGAAAACATTGAAAACAATTAGCCACTTTACTAAAACTAAAACTACTGATACAATTTATAGACTTACTTAAACATTTTCTGTCATTAAGAGTTTAAAACATATTGGGTGTTTAATTCTACATCGGTGGACATTATGATTTGCCTAAAATGCTATGACTGACCTTGACTCGTTCACAGTGCCAGCTGGCCATTTTCCACCAGACAGAGGTCCACTTTCTGACCAAGGTTTACATGCTGTTTAGAAACATTAGATCCTCTGATATGTATACCAGTATATGTTTTTTGTCAACACTCGCAGGTTAATCCATATGTACATATCGGCACACATACTACTTATATGCACAGAACTGATTCAAATGCAGCGGCACAAGAGCATTTTGTTAATTGAATTATAACTATATATAGGTATATCTAATAAATTACAATTAAAGTACACTCACAAACAAGTTTATGACAGTTTAATTGCTGACATAATTCCATAAGACTTTTTTTAAAGTAAGTCTTTTTAAAAATACAACTTTGTTCAGATCATTTTACACACAGATCAAGTCCCGCACTTCAATTCATAATTGTTCAACTTTTACAAAACTACAAATAAATATCAGAGAATATAACTTCATTTAACATACAACACTCATTTCATGTGCTCAATGGTATTTAACATGCATGTAATTAATCCTCTTGACCAACAACTTGGCATGACTGGACACAAACTCAGGTCATTAATGATAAAGTGCAAGCATGCTGGCAAAGATAAGCTGACGAATCCAAGTCACCAAGATACAGGTAATCAAAAATCTCCAAGGATGAACAAGAAATACAGAGATTATTATCAGGGCAGGGTTTCCTTATTCAGGATAGGTTTAATGGCCGTATCACATATACTGTTCCGTTTGTTTTGTTGGGAATGTAAACAGAGGTTCACTCTAATCTGTTTGACAGCTTTCGAAAACTGACTGAAAAAAGGCCTCACTCAGTAACCATTGATCGAATATCTAATACAAGTATATCCAGTCTATGTCAAAGTAAATATAATGACAGATTTGAATTTGAATATAATCAGCTTAATATCGCACAGTGTTAGTAAAGGATCATGGGTAATATATTACACAAGAGATTGTACATGTAAATATATAGGTAATATAATGTCAAATTCAATACTTCTATAGATCTATAATGTAATTGAAAATAATCAATTTATAGAGAAATACATTTTTTTAAATGGAATATCTTAGGTGTATATTTAATACAACTGGACAATTTAAACAATATATACATGTATTTATGCCCTATATAATTTGTGCTTCTGGTAAAAATGTCAAAATTACACAGTACCTTTAATCAACATACAAAAAAATCCTTACTATGATAAAAAGCCATTCTAAAATATTTACTGTGAAGAAAAGATATACTAAACTCCTATTTCACGAAGTGCAAAAGATATCTTAATATATTTTGTTTAGCTTATGAGCTCCAAAAACTGAAATAAAGCACAAAAAGTAATTGAGGAACAGACAAATCAACGGAATTCAATTTCCCCTACTTTAATGTGCTAATTTTGGTGACATTATGCATCATTCTAGTTATTATCATGATAGTTATATTGAAAGTAATATGGAGTTAAGATTTTAATTTTTCAATTCAGGTAAAATAGTTTTGTTTTTTTATTATACATATATATATAAATTATAATTATATATTATGTGTGCTCTCAATCCAGTTGAAGATTTTATTTTATTTAAGCAAGGGAGACAACTCTTATCATCTTGTAACAACACAACACCAGAAAAAAGTTTGTCTCTTCTACAGTTATGATGTACTTACAAATAGATTTAATACATACATTTTGTATGCCCACGATTATGTAAATACGTAAAACACATTATAGAAGTGACAGAAAAGTATGTGTTCTTTTATTATTAGGATCATATTTAACACACATGGCAATTTTGTATGACACAATAAGTAAAACCTTTACGGTTGGATGTAAATGTTAGTCTTTGATTACACAGATATTATAAAAGAAAGATAAATTTCTAAGTAATATGATGTAGTCATGAGAGAATCTTTTTAAATTGAGTGCCAAAACTTATAAAATTTAAATAAAGGTAATAACCTGGGCATTCTAATGCTAGTAACACAGGTAGATGACGCATACAAAAATCGAATCTTGCTTTACAGGGTAATTTCCGATTTGTTTATGCATCGTCTACCTGTGCTAGTACATATACATTTGTACATGTAACACAATAACAAGAACAGATGTTTATAGAAATATAAACAAAATATCTACCAATAAAAACAAAAGCAGATTATAGAAAAACAACAACATAATAACAACAACAACAACAACAACATCGTATAAAATTGACCTAAGAAGTATCTATTATTTCATCTTCAATATTTTCTTAATTGAAAGGTACACCATTGTCTTGAGGTGGCCTTGACCCAGGACATCAATAAATGACAGGTGTGTCATTGGATTAAAACCACAGGTTCAATACACACAGCTTAAATACACAGAACTCCAGGTAGAGTATAACAATCTCAATATTATCGTAAGTAAAATGTTGTGACAAGGACGTATTGATCACATTATAGTTAAACACATTAACACACAGACATTTGACTGGGCTTGAAAATCTTAACAAAAACAAACTGTTCTATTCCAAGATAAAATAGGAACAAATCCTGATATTGTATGGTGACAGAGATGAATAACACACTATATGTCTCAGCTGTTATTGATCAAAATTGTACACATGTGCTTTTTTCATGACATTAATTTTTTCTTTCAAAGAAACAGGACATTAGGCCACAGTTAACTGAGATAGCAATATTTACAAATCTGTAATAGTTATTAAAGTTTGACAATTTATAATAATTAAATGGTTTAATTAGGCCAAAAATTAAACATGTATGTATATTTGATAATTTACCCTACAACCCTAACTTTTAGCATCTTAGTTTTGAATTATAAAACTTTGCAGGCAAGCAGTCTCTACTGTACAATTATAGTCTATGCAAAAACATGAAGGAAAATAAAAAAGAATTTGCTATACACGCTTCCAATAAAAACCGGATATCGGTGATCTCCCTTGTTGTGACGTCAAACGGTGATGAAGAAAGCAGCATGGCTATCACTGTAGTGAAGCGGTCGAAGCAAGTTATGTTAGCGAGATGTGAATGTGTCATTAGGAAGGTAAAGTGTTTAATAAATATTTATAATATATGTTACTTTAATTCATGTATGTGAACATGAAATAACATTATGTCTGTTCATTAATTATAATTACTTTCCTGCTTATCTTAGCCAATTACCGGGGCAAAGACTTGAAAAGGTGTCATTTCAGACTTTCGAGTGTCGGTTGGTCGCTAATTGACACTCACTTGTAATTTACCTGTACACACATTGAGTATCAAATAATGTCACAATTGTTTGTTATATCCATGGGCATATGAAGGTGTGATCATACCACTCGCTCCCCAACACAGGTGTGAACACACAGGTAAGGGACATGCATCCAAACATTGCAGGGGGCGTCATAAAAACCGATACCTTATTAAACATTACCTGAACAAGGTGTGGTCCAAGTGTCCACTGGTATGTGTATATTGGTACATGCGTCCTTTGTATTATTGTTATTAGCGACACATCATTTAAGAGCATAATAATATAAATATCTGCAAGTTATTTGTAACAAAATAAAGTCTGTAATTAATTTTTTTTGTTAAGAAAAGGACACATATTAAAGTTATAAATAGGGGTTTAAAATAAATAAGTGCGCGTAACTTCACATTTATTTTTAAAGAAAACATAGATTATTGTATAGTAGCAATGATTTAAATATATTCTAGTGAAGTACGGTGCTTCAGTTATGACAGGAATACATGTTTAGTGAGATGTCATGGAATTGTAATGGATATATTTATAAAGTTTAAATGTTATTCAGATTATTTTATTTCAAGGATAAATAGCATTTTTTTTTTATTGTTTTTTCAGGAATGTTGGATTTTCAAGGTAGAGATGCTCCAAAGAATTGATGGTGTGATGATTTCGCAATAGAGGATATTGATGATTGTTGTAGAAACCATAAATAATAAATGTAACAAATATAATAAATCATAACTATTTAAAAATGTGTGTCTCTTTGTTTATTCAATATTGAGTCTACTCATAGGAAATAACAGATCATCTGAAAAACTATCAGGTCTTTAAGAATATATCATTCTATGTGAATGACCTGTAGTTCTAATCACATGCTAAACTATAATTTAACTACCGGTATGTGATAAAAACAAATAAACTCAAAAACAATCTTACACTGTATCTTATTCATATATAATTCTCGGTATCATTATGTCATTTATAATATCATTTAAGTACTTCACCATTGTCATAATTTACTACCGGAAATATGGTGAAGATCTATATAGGCAATTAATCCATTTTGTATCGTTTTGATATAAATAAAGTATTTTGAGTTAATAAAAATACTCTGTATCAGTATCATTCTGACATTCACACCATGTCTGTTACTTTATGATGTCAGTGTTCATTACATACAAAATATCAAAATGGAGAAAATTTCCTCATTTTTTAGTTGGAACAAATATGGTGCGGCATCTGGGTTGTGGACACAATCTGAAATGACATAACATTTTGACTGAACTTTGTGTTTCGGAAAAGTAGGACTAATATGTAATTTCAATAACATTTTATTTGTTTTACTTAATTAATTTTTTTTTATATTTATGTCTCAAGATCTATTAATTAAATGGTTAAGGCACCATTTGACTTCAGGTGGGGGTTGCTCGCTTTGTCACTGCACGGGGAAGAAGATTTACAATATCTTGTTTTAATATCAAAAAAATATTACTTGTTTCCATTTTGGTGAAAACAAAAAGTTTGTCAGAGATAATCCCCCACTCTTGAGACTTTGTTTATTTGAAGCATATTTTTAACCTACGGTTATCACATTCAATTAATTCCCTATTGTTTCTATGTCGGTTTGTTTCATAAATAAAACGGACTATGCTAGCCATTTATGATTTTTATAGACATCACACACATGTCATAAGTCGATTGCCCATACCAAGGATATCTCGATGTACTTCAGTTGTGCAATGTAAATAGCTGTCGAACAAGCTGTTAACATCAAACAATTGAATGTCGCATACTATAATTAACTGATTGACAAGTGTGGACCTTTGACATTATTGTATTTTGTTGGATGGCCTAGAGAAGAAACCGGTGACGGCTGTATCAATACATGTTTTATACATTTGTTATCCTCTGTTGACGTCATATCCGGTAAAGGGCGACAACTCTTCCACCAGGTGGCGCGATTTATTGGAAGCGTGTATAGTACTGTACTGTATCTACCTACATAATCCTATCTATATCCTAATTTTTTTGCAGTTGTTAGCAGGATCACTATTTTTCTGCATAATTAACAATTTCATGCATAAATATCTAAGTTATATATATACTTATGTCTGAAAAGTTGATGAAAATGTGTTAGCCACATGCAGATTTGTAATTTTTTAGTTATACAAAAATACAAAATCATGATCAACACTGGCAAGCTATGATTTAATTAAGTAAATCAACAATTTATATTTTTAAGGTAAACAAACCCTTTAAGAAATAATTCAAGTGAGTTAACCAATTTTATGCATGGTATTAGTACTGTATATACATGTACACATCTAAATTTAATCATGTACATGTTTAAACAAAGTCGCACATTTCAGGTGTAAATAATCAGGAAATCTTCTTCAAATTGTACATTCATGTGTACACCCTATACCCATGCATACCTTTAAGCTTGAATCTAATTAAGATAACATTATATGTCTCACTGAACTAATTGTTCAACCACAGTGTGTTTAATGCATAAAGATGAATGTTTGATAGTAAATTATTTTGAGTCACATTCTGACAAGATACTAATCACTGTTACATTTTTCTGACTCTGAATCAGCCCAGTTTTTGTGTAACATCATTTGCTCTGAAACTGACTAAAATTTATGAAATACATATTAAAGCAGAAAAAAATTGAAAGGAGGGAGAAAATTAGGGGCAAATAAAAACAAATAATTCATAAAACAGACTTTAATCTATAAACACCAAAAATTGTTCTGGCATAGATTAGTTATAAATAGATTAAATAGATGCCGAGACATTACGTATACATGACTCATTGTATACATTGGTAATAATGCCTACAGTAATTTCTATTTGCATAAACTAACCATTTATGTAAACATAATATGTAGGGTCGAAAGTTAAGTATACGATACCAATTAAAGCTATTAACAAAATTTGATTTACTTAGTATAATTCTTCTAAATTAAATGGAGTTTTATACATATATATATTGACATAAATACATGCATATTTGGACATACGTCAATTCAAATAAAACATGTAAAGAAATCTCCTTGTATTCAAACAAAGGCAATTATTCACCCCATAAGGACTGAAGTTTGATTGGTTTTTAACAACATATACTCTGATTGTAAGCAAACATAAAAGCAAGTTTTAGTACAATGTATAAGTACATACAGGACTGTGTAGTACCTTTGTGTTACCTGTACCAGCTAGGTGACCTCAGTAATTGATTAGTATTTTATGCAGGTAGATTGAACTTCAGAGTATGTAGACAATTTGGATTTAATAGTTGATTCCATAAATATCTTGTACTATATTTAAGACACGCATGTAAATCGTAGAACCTTGATCAAATGGTTTTAAGTTACAGCTGTGTATGATAAATTTATTATAACTAACAATAGTTTTAAAGTGTTGTTATGTAATACTTATACATATAACATCTCTAACACACCTGTTTTATATAATTTGATAGGTCATGTTTTAGTTTACTTTGAAAAGGTACATTACCTTTTACCATCATACCGAATTGATATACAGACAACAACAATATGTGGCCGGGTGACACATGTAGAAGGAAGCATTCACTACTTCTGATGGGGATGTCTGGTTTTGCTTGTTTGTGATGTTTCAATTTAACGTAAAAATATTTGTATCTTTTTTCTGTATGCATTCCCCAATATCAGTTGTCGGATAACAACAGTTGATTTTCATTTTGATTATCACTTAAAGTGATAATCTGTAGGTACGATTAATTGGCTTATTCTTAAATCTTTTAATGATGATTACATAAATATCTAAAATATCCTACATGGAAGGCAAAAGATTGCAAATTCCTAACACTTACTAATACAGTATAAGCCTGTATGAGTAAAGAGGCATCATTGTGTCACAATGAACGCCACAATTTACAATTCAATTTCAGGACAATTTTTTAGTTCTTAGTTGTATTTATTTCTTTTATTGGGGTTTCACTTTCCTTTCAATTTAAGTCTACGGTGTCTGCTTGAGACATTGTGTACTGGTGGTAACTTTATAGTACTGTCTATCATGCGGCAGACATATTGGCAATAACTTCATTCAGACTCTTTAACCTGACACTGAGCCAACTACCCAGAAAACTAAGAACTCAGCAGTGCATGAGCAAAAATATTTTAATGTCTAATAAAATATAAGTTCACAGTGATGTGGCTACGGATTGAACCTCCCGTACACTACTGTAAGTGAACACTTTCCAACTGTGCTATGTAACCATTTCAGCAGCTGTATAATACATGTACATATTTATATATATATATATTTGCATGCATATATGACTACAAATATATTCATATTCATCATATTCATTGTATAATAAAATAAGTTTGCATTTATTAAAGCACTAAAAATCTCAATAAATAGATAGCGTGTAAATATATAAACATGATACATTTTGCTCTAGGAACAACTAAAGACTATTTATAAGTTTTGCCATGATAAATATGCAATGTCATTTTACAACAGTTTGAATAGCCCAATTGTCGCATATCAGTGCATTTCACTTATTCATAGACAAACAAAGAGGTCATAGGGTTCAATGTTATAAATCAAAACAATAATGGCCAGCAGACAACATTTGTTATATAAGGTGATGGCGTAAACACAAACTTGATAGAGAGAATTACAACACCTCACGCAATCTTCAAAGCAGACGATATGTAATTCATTGTTAATCATTAGGATAGAACAAAAGGCTTTTTATTATGCAGTATGCTTGTAGAGAAAAAAGCTGCAAACAAAACACAAATTCTATGGAAATATTTTTATCTATGTCACGCTAACTATTTTAAAGTGGCAAACAGAAAAATAATGCAAATGGTCACATTACGTTTTTGTGGGAAAATCATCTCTTTAACACAAGGTTTATTTGTAACCATCTTCAATCTGCTTTATAAGATCCAACAAATAAGAACCAGTACTTAGAATTCCTTTTTAGTTTGTTCATCTTCTTAAAGTATTGTTGAGAAGTTGACTCTTGAAGCTCAGTATTAATGGTCAGCGTATAACCTAAGAAATGCATCTTTGTTTGCTGATAAAACATTTAAGTGATTTATAAATCCCTTTCAACACATGTATTGAGACTTTGAGTGTTCACTGATGGCAACTTTATAGTACTGTTTCACTGTATCACACTACAGACACAATGACATGATACATATACATGTACTTTACTTGTTCACATTATCCTGACACGGAGCCAACCAGTCCTCCTGCCATCCAGAAGTAGTTTAAAGAGTGAGATTACCTACATGTACTTTAAATGTCTTGTGTTTTATGTAGTCAGGAATCAAACCCACGAACTACCACACCCAAAATAAACACTCTACCAACTGAGCTACAATGTACCATTGTGGTACCAGAACTACTAACAAGTACTGGTATTTATAATAAGTGTCAATAATCATTTGCCTGAAACACTCAATCTGCTGAGGCCATAGTTTTATTCATTTTTTATTCAATATATATGGTCAACAAAGTAGTTAAATATATTAATTACATTTGTATATATAAAACACATACTGAACTGACTTTGAAACATTCTCTAGCTCACAATAATAAAATACATAATTGGCAGTTGCATTTGTTGGTGTATGGGTAGTAGTGATTGATAAATACACTATGGAAGAAAGACCCAAGGTGTTAATATACCAATGACATAGTTCAACCACAATGTTTAAGTTCCAGAACTCCACTGTGTATAGTGTATTTGTTTTTCACATGGCCACTTTACTGTTCTCCAGTGGAATTAGACCTTCTTAAGTGAAGTAATCCCTCAATAACAAAGTATTAAAAAGTAAATTCTATTAATTAGCACACAAAGATTCAATTAATAATCTTATTTAAATATGTGAATTATATTTATAATGCAATGACAAAAATAAGTTTGATTAAACTATAATAACTCACTCTTTGACCACCTTAAATCATGTTTATATATATACACCATAGTACTAGTATTGAGCGAAGAGTTTGTGTTTCCAATTCAATCATGCTGAACAGTGAAAACATAAAGAAATGAACAAGAGGCCAATTGGGCATTTACGTATTTCTGGATGAAACAGGACTATAATTAAATTTTTAGCATTTAAATAACTACATATATGTAGATTTTTAATATTTTGTCAAATTGTCCCCATTCTTGGCCCCCTAGTGGAGCCTTACTGGTTGCCTACCCCAATCATTTGAACAAATTTGAATCCTCAATCTGCACCGAGGGATTCTTCAAACTGTAACTATTCAGTTTGGATGAAACTGGTCTAATGTTTTATGAGAAGTTGAAAATGTGACGTTTGACCCTGTAACCTAATTTTGACCCCATGGTCACACCTTGAACAAAGTTGGTTCTCCATTTCCCAAGGTTACATTTGATTTGTACAGCTACTAGCTACTAGCTACCGTACTTCTCCAAGCATATGATATACCCTTGTCCTTCTAGTTTGTAGAAGATTTTTTAAATTATGTCAAATTTCTCGCTTTTTGTTTCCCTGTTAAATTTGATAAATTGGGATAAATAACAGAACAATTTTTTCACACAACCTTATTATAATTATAGAATGCCACACATCAAGCACATTGCACTCTGGGACAGGTCGTAATATCAACAACATGTTACAATTCGAAACCACAGTACAATAACATCCAACAAAATTAATCCTGATCTAAATATAATAGGTTATAATCCCTAAACACTTTATACTCCATTTTATTGTGAAACCCTAACCGCGCTTATCAGATCAAGAAGTGTGTATATTGCCTATTACTGAAATAGGGGGTAAGCCTATTCTAGATCTTTAAACATAAAATACTTGACATAAATTCTTTTAAACTCCATCATTCAATCTTTATTGACACATTAGGGTATACTTTGTATTGATTCCTGTACTGTTCAGGTCTCCGTTGTTCTGTAAATGTTCTCATTCAACACTGGACTTCTACATTCTTGCACATGACATATGACCCTAATTACTTTAATATCCCATTATAACAATAAGGATTTATAACTTATAATGTATACCTTAGTAAGGCTTAGTTAGTTGTCTGTCTGATGAAAGAAAATACAGTTTGGATTTTAGATCCAATGTTTTTAGTACCTGATCGATTGATTGTACTATAAACAATAAATTGTATACAGGTATCTCTCGATTAGAACCAATATACATGTATGTCAGGGCATCCTTTTTTGAAGTGTTAAATTGATTTATATTGCACAATGAATGCCATTATCACACTGGCTGAACTGAAAACTGGATGTACCAAACAGAGACGAACTTCTCTGGATTTTCCTTCATCTGAGAAGTTCACACTTATCAAAGTAACCATACAGTTACCATTCTGAAGTAGAGGAAAGTTCTAAGCAGAGGAGTTCGGTACATACAGTTTTTAGTTCGACCACTTCAGCTGCCATTATGTGTGCCAGGATTTTTAATGGTTTAATTTGTAAATTTGTTGCTTGCTGCAATGCAACAATAAGTATATATATATATATCATCATAAACATTAGGCAAACAAATGTTTGTCTGCAAGCACCAAAAACTTACTGTGTAACCAATTGCAAGTGCTGTGGGATCTTGACCTAATCCCCATTTAGCCAATACCTTTACCCGCAGAAAATAGTTTTAAGATAACACATAATAATTGTTACGAGTTTGGTAATATTCAATTTCAAAAGTGGTTCTTAAGTGTGATATTTTAACACATTAATTACAACCAAGCATTCTGTGACCTTGACCTCTCATATTCACTCTCTAAAACCAACAGATTGTTTCAAATTGATAGGATATATAATTCATACAAGTTTGGTGACATTTTCCACTTCATACATTGAACTTATTCAGGTCTTAAACTTAAAACCTTGGTATGGGTCGATCAATGCACTTAAAGCCTTTGGATGGATGGACATCTTTTATGATGACTTTGTATACACATAGGAGTATATAAAACACCATTTTATTCAGCTTTCAAATGCCTTAAACTAAGGCGGATTGGTAAATAAACCACGTTATTGCGTTCCTGTGGTCTTCCTGTGGTCGTGGCAATTTTAATGTAACAATGACATGATGCATAATATGCAAAATGTTCATCACGTTATTTTAAAAACTGGAAAAAAACCCAACAAACATTTATCTTCCTTTATCTTCCATTCACTAACTTGAAAGCTCTTGGAAAAATTTCTTTGTGCAGATGCCACATCAAACAAGGAGAGTGTGTATATACTTAAGCAACTGAAGAATGTTTATAAAGCCCTTTTGACAAACACAACATCGATATCACACTTATCAGTTTGAAGAAGTTTACTGAAATGAATGAAGTCCCATGAACAAAGACTTATTCACTCAGTAGAGGAAATAATATAGAGAGCACAAAAGCAAAACTATAATGATCCAAATATATAATATATGTATACACACAAAAACACAAATGAACACAATCTATATTTAACATCAGCACCTAATTATACATCTATGAGCGATGACAACACCTATTTTACCTTCCATCGAGATCGGCTCTGTTTTATTGTGGCCTGCTTGGTGTCCTGCCAAAAAGCATTCAAAGACGGACATTAAAACTGACTTTTATCAAACATTAAGTCACTTTTATAGCAGAGCAAATAAATTATAAATGTATATCTATATTTCAAGTGCGTTAATGTACAAGTTTGTGTTTGGTTGCAGTAAAACAGGATCATCAGACAAGTGTAAAATGCATGCATCTACAAAATTTACCTGAAATTAACCCTATGTTACTACAACAATGGAATATTCTATATTGGTTTTGGACCATGCCATTGTAAATTTTGGGGTTTACGATTGCAAGTCAGCTGGATTTAATTTGTAAAGAAATTTGTAATATGTTCAATATTTACACACACAATCATTCACGACACTTGTTTAAACGACTTAGATTTATCTATATACTGGACGAAAATCAATATCAATATTGATATTGGCCTCGGCAATGCCCATTGTCAGAAAATATGTTTAGTGAAAAGGCAAGTTGATCATAAAGATTAAATATTGAGACGGGATTTTGAAGCATTTTCTTTCATAGGAGTATATGAACATAATGAATATACATGTAGTTGAGATATATATACAAATATATAGTACATATATATCTAGTTTGTAAATTTACAATGTTTGAGAAGTTCGTAACGTTTTACAATATTTCTAGTTGGATAATTGGATTTGTGTTGTCTCTTTCTGTGTGCGTCCCCCGTTTTCCTTTTATTTGCCCTGTCCATTGTCTTATTACGTCTTTTGAATATCTTCTTGGTTTTTTGTATTTAGTATGTACCCGACTACATAATATATATATATAAAGGGCTTATAATAATTAGGTTTATAGGTACAATTTACAAATGAAGCAATTTTTGTATTATACCTGATTTAATCAGTTCAGCTTTTCAATTTTTTTCAATTTCCCAAAAAACCCACAATATTTCTAAGAAATATAAAACTTCAAGATATTTCAACATGTAATGATGTACTATTATGTACTATATATTGTACATGTTAATTAATTCATACCAAAGTAGATTTTAATTTTAGTCCAACTTCAGATGGTTACAGCAGAAACTTAGATTTACATAACACCAATTCAAAATGAAACATTTTAAGGAACTCTGAATAACTCTTCCAAAAAATGAATTGCATCGTCTACTGACTGTAAAATTTCAGGGTGAATGAGTTAAAATATACAATAAAGAAGATAAGAGTTGAGGACTACCAAACCAACATTAATTTAATTCACACTAAAAAAATAAAGAGATTTTAAAACAGCTCTACCTGTAATCCATGTACTGAACTGGATATATTTTATAAATTGTACATTTTGAGAACAGTGAAAAAGTTCAAAAAGCAATGCAATAATTTCTAAAACAAATTTACAGGGTCTCATGCCAATAGGACATACTCTACCTGTTGCAGTGACTGTGATGGAGGTTTACACAGTAAAATGTGAAATATTACAATATAACTCACAAGCGACAAAGCTTACCTGACGCCAGTTGCCATGGGTGCATAAAGTACTTTCCTGAAATGCAGCCACAATTTTGATAAAAATTCCAAACCGAGGCAAAGTCACAATTGAATTTAGAACTTATGACTAATAAGATATCAATAGCTCAACAGTATCATCACATAAGTTTTTCAAATAAGTAAATAATGTTTGAACTGATAGATAAAACTGATGTTTTGGTTGTACATTGTATGATATTTATATTAATATGTAGTCTGCAGTGTAAAGTACATGTATTATTGATTCTTAGCTGGGGGCGTACATTGAGGGTATTACAATATTGAAAACATCCCTAAACATCTATGACATAATACTTGTGTTCATCCTTTACATGATTTGAATTTTTCTTAAAATGTACTTTCATTTTTGAAGAAAAATGAAGATTTTTTTTCAAACATACATTGTAGATATGATTAATATATGATCATGTAATGTTAACTGATAAATCATAATTTCTCTTTCTAGATAACCTTGCTAAGTACATGTATACATATATAGAGATCACAGATGTTTTTGAGACAGCTTGCATGGTATCATGTCATTACAGGCCAAAACAAATAATTTATTTGTTTACTACATGTATATTCCTATCTATATCTAACATTCATAAACTATTTATTCATGCCGACATTGAAAACTGTCAGCCCATTTTTTATATAAATACTAAGAAAGATAGTAAAATTATTTCCGATATATTTAGTGATTCTATAAAAAAAAATGAAGCTATTTTCCCAATTACCTCCCCTGATTACCCTATTTACCTCCCCGTATAAGCATGTAACTTGTATTGGAAACAAATTATAATTTGGTTTTGTCCTTTTATGAATCATACAATTTTTCATATGTTTATTATGTATCATGCAATTTATATATGTATGTGCAGCTCTGTATATTTACGAGCAGATACATGTATACATGTATTTGTGTAAAATTATGTACATGTCAATCAGAATTTACACAATTTTACATTCTGAGACCAACTTATTGTACATAATGTGAGATAAATCAACACAAATATAACCAAGTTTATGGGTGCATCATGGTATAGGTAAAAAGTGTCTACTTTTACCTGTTTGCATATAAATACATATATTTGCATTAATGTATTCTATTTTCAACATTCTGCATGTACAAATCAACATCTACATGTAGAATTGTGTGCTTTAATTGTCTAAATCAAGAACACATCTTAATCACTGTGCAAAACTTATTCAAAAGTTCAAAAAAGAATTATGTTAAATTATATATACCTGATTTAATCAAATTATTCACGTCATTTACATACATGTACTTGTATTTCTTAATATGTGTAACTTTTTTTTATGAAATTTTATATTGTGATCATGTATGACTCAATGATAAATTACTGCATTGTTATAGAATTAATCCTAGATTAATGGAACAAAATATGGCACAAATAGGTGACCTCAGCTGTATTCCACTCTGTCCGGCTATCTCAGGTATATGAATTTTCATCGCAGATTCAATATATACAGTATATAGTAAAACCTTCGTGACTTGCACGTATAGATCTAAACTTAAGAAAAATCACCCTTGAATTTCACACTACACTATCAGTACTTCAGATGTTTGGGCAGACAATGTAAACATTATACTCCATTCCGAATCTATACATATTAGATATCTGACCAGAACAAACTCAGACAAACTCAAATTGAGAAAACTATAGTTGTCCAACAAAACTTTCTGTAAATTTTATCTTGAATATTTTTAGTCTGTGAAAGTTCTTGTTTATTTTACCTATAACATATTTACATATTGATATTGGGCTAGGTCAGAGACAATGCCCTATACAAGTTGTACATGTGGTCTTGGATAAGAAGGGTTTAAAAACAAGTCACACTTCTATACACACAAGGTAGTTACACTCAGCCAGAAAAAACGTATTACCGGTACGTTGCCAGAAACTTAATCCTCATTTGCAGAAGCCAAACTACCTACTTATTTTTAATTTGCAGTCAACTTTAATACACAACAAGATCAAATTACGATTTACTAAATATGACTCAATACTCCTTAAGAAAAAGTAAAAGCGATATTAAGACAAATTAAAGAGTAACACGTGACAAGAAAAACAATTTATAACATTTGTATATTTGCATGCACGCAAATGCAACCCCTGAGTGAATGCCTCAATCATGTTTCCTCTTAAGCATTGAGTCTTTGGTCTAGTTTTGCTTACATTTTGTAAATTTTAATAATGATAGATGATTGTTTAATGCGTTGGTCCTTAATGATAGATGATTTGTAAAATGGTTTGGTCAGACAGTTGAATGACTGGTTTTATAGATCTTCTTTCTATGTAATATAAATACCATTATAATGATATATATTTATTGAATAACAAAGTTATAATGATTTACAAACAAGTACCTGTATGTACTAGCTACATAAAAGTTTGCAATTTGAATTATCCTGACAAAGACATATATATATCAAATCATAAAATCAAAATTTACTTTGAAAGTGGGGTAACTATTTCTTCTTGAAGTACAGATATACTTATTGTACTAACATACTAATGTTCATGACTTTGTATATCTACAAAAACAGGTGAAAATATACCATGTTTACTGACAATGACAAAAAATTACAAGTTGAAAAAAAATGACACTTTCAGACAAATTTGCCTTAATTGTTTAACCTTTCAACCCCTAAAGTCACATTTAGACTCTTCTAAAACAATTTATTGATTGGTCTACTGTCAAAATCCAGAGGTGAATGATTTAAACAGAGTCCTGAATACAAAGACAATTAATGTACGCAGTCAAAATTATTACCAGAAGTCAAGAGAAAAACCTTAGTGACATCGCAGGTAGGGAACGTGTGACATGTTAGATGAGAACCTAAAAAGTTAATGAGTAATGAGTTTGATTTATAAAAAAAACGGGAATTGTTATTATTAAAAACTGTTTTGCATATGATTTGAATTAATTTTCAACTGAATAATAAACATAAGAAATATATCTAAATTTCAATAGAAAGAAGCTAAGTAGGCCTTCGGGCACATTATGGATACAAAACACAATCCACATCCTACACAGCCAAGGAGAGTTAAAATTCTCTAAGAGTTTGAAACTAAGTACAAAATATTTCAAATAACAATGCAACTAGAACTACGTTGTCAATGGCAAGCACTTCATCGTATATTTCCGCGCGAATGGCTTGACCCTTATGCCTCTGTAACCCTTATCTCCCCAACCTGGTCACCATCTGCTAAAATAATATCATATAAAATGTAGAGCTCATGATTATGTTTGATTGGGTTTGCTTTAAAACTATATTAAGAAAAGAAATTGGACTCCATGACCCCAACCCTTCTGGCCCAGCCCCTAGAGGTAATAAAAAAATCTGAAAATATTATTCTCTTCCCCATACATACATCCACTATGTCCAAAAGTTTCAAGTTCCTTTCTTAAACAGATAAGAAAAAAAGTGACCCTACCCCCCTCCCTGATCACTGTATGCAAAAATAATTTTCTGTAAAATGTAACACTCATGATTATGCTTGATTTTATATGCAATAAGACTATATTTGTTTTTTAAAAAAAATTGACCCCATGACCCCACCCCCTCTAGCCCAGCGGCCCCTAGGGGTCATATAAAAAATCAGAAAGTGTTGTGCACTTCTTTACACATATATTTACCATGTATTTAAGTTTCAAGTTCCTATCTCCACAATGAATGTAGGAAGAGTTTCAGGGTAAGAGGGACGGACACACCCGGAGAGGATCACAATATTAATATTCCTGGTTTTCTTCAAAAGTGTTGGAATAATAAAGACACAAAACATTACATACATGTAGAAACAAATTCCCTGAAATAACAAGCACAAATAACTTACTGTGTGAGTTTCCACTTCACTGTTGAGACTAGGTAATGGTGAGTGGCAGGTTGACAAGGCTGGTGACTTAGCAGGAAGAATAGGTGATTTACTAGGCACATTTGGCGATTTGGCATTTCGGGGAGTCACAGTCTTGAAAGCAGATGGCACCGGTGCTGCTGAAGCTAAAAGATTTTCTATGTCGGATTCCTCGATCTTCAAATCATCTAATCGTAAATCCTCCAAACGAATACCAAACATATTGCTAGCAGTGCTAGCAGCACGACTCGATGCTTCGGAAAATGGTGTGATTCGACTTAAAGGTCGACTCAACGAATCTATAAATGGTGTTATCCTATCTGAAAGAGATATATCATCATCCTCATTTATGGCTCCCTCACAGAGAGCTCGTTCAGCCTTTTTAAGCTTCTGTAAGTTACCCATGGCAAGCTTTTTTGATTCACTAATAATGCTCCTAAGCTCTGTGTCATATCCTTCTTTGAGTTCCGAAAATTCTTTTTCCTTCTTACTTTCTTCTTTCACCTTCTTTTTAAGTTCTTCCTCAACTTTTGTCTTTTCTTTTTTCAAGTTTTTCATGTGTTCTTGCATCTTTAGAAGACTGTCTCTGTAGTGTTGCTTTTCCTCTTCCCTTACTGCTGATGCAAACTCATCCTTTTCTTGGGTTAGTTTCTTGCTCATCGATTTCAATTCATCTTCTTTAAACCTCAGTACCTTAAAATGGTTACAAAGTTTAAAGCATTAGTTTTCAAATCTCATTTATGTCTGATCATATATATGCTGTAAGGAATGTTTGTTTTATTGGTTTTAATTACAAGGCAATATTACAAAACAATTAAACCCACAAGACAGGGTTTTACGTTCTAGAAGTATAATAAATCCACGATGGATACATCAATTATATACGGTATGTAGACAGATAGCAATGTAAAATATTCTCTTTATAAATCTTATTGTAACTTTCCCTTTCACAATATATGACAATTAAATCTCAATTGTCTGATTCTGTAATGATAGGTGTATAATGTGTCATGGTGGATAATTATCATGAGAACTTTAATTAACTTTCAAGGTTTACAGTACTTCGTTTCAATAACACTCACTATCTGTCTAGGATCATATTTTAATTTCAATAAATTACATGTGCTATAGTTTTCACGCTTGTCATAATTCTTTATATTTTATTACCTTTTAATGTTTTTGCTATTCGACCTACCCTTCGAAGTGCTTATGATATCAAGAATTTTGTTTGCCAATTTCAGACAAGCGCTCTTGAAAAAAGAACTTTTTTTTTCTGTTTCTGAGGAAAATAAAATTCAAAGCAAAATGAGTGCCTACCTTTACCTAACCATCCAATCGCTTATTATATCACAATGCAACAAGAAAACACTTAATTAAGCACATGTCTTAGATCTATAATATTTTTGCCTGATCAAATTGAAAAGTTTTTTTCTTCAGATTTTCTTACTACTTGATTGGTCCATATTTAAATGTTTTTCTGTCTGTTTATCTCATATTCAAGGGCCCTTTCTGTATGTTTTGCTTACATGTACAATAATAATGTTCAGATGTTTAATAAACACAATTCTAGGTGCAAATTAAATGTAGAGGAAAATCCTACAAAGAAGAAACCATTTGATGTTTAACTTCCTGTAAATTCACTTAATTCTGATTTTGCAACAGCTTGTACTAAATAATTTGCATGACATTGAAAAAATCTTACATGTATGTTCCCGTTTTATATATTGTAAATCTTCAGTTCTTAGTAAGTAATATGATAACAATATCTTCTAAGTGAGAGTAAGTATTATTTTTAATACATTGTTCAAGCTTTAATGTATTATATGAATATATATTCTTAACAAGATTAAACAATGACTTTGATACCGGCGGTGGCTGAGTGGTTAGAGCGTTCACCTCATGTCAGTACACTGGTGGGAAAATCTGCGGTCGCGGGTTCGAATCCTGGTGGCGCCATATCCCCAGACGTTAAAATTGGGCATTCTTCTCACTCCCTGCTTAACGTGCAGCATTAATGGGTAGGAGAAGGACTGGTTGGCTCGGTGTAAGTATAATTTGACCAAGTGAAGTATCATGTCAATGTGTCTGTGGCCTGTTATTTCAGTGAGGCAGCACTATTAAGTCACCATAAGTGTGCACTGTCACAAGCAGACACTGACTCGATATGACCTATACATGAGGTAAAGGGACTCTAAACCCCAATAAAACAAACAAACAATGACTTTGATGTTAAATTTTACCTAACAAATACCATTGCCTCATAAACTAGACAATTAATAACAATCACATTGTCTAACCTGTTGCAACTCTTCATCCTTTCGCTTTGATAAATTTTCTTGGAGAATTTCCACTTCTTTCTTTTTGTCAAGATTAAGCTTTTCTTCAAGTCTTTTAATTTCCTGGTTGCGATCATGTGCGTATGACTCTCTTATAAGTTTGATTTCATTTGCCTTTTCTCTATACACCTGTTTGTTATGAGCCTTCTCCATATCAAGTTCACTTTTCAGCCGAGCGATTTTACGTTTGTAATCTTCAGCACTATGATGTTTGGTTTCACTTTCTCGGTTATTTCGTTCACTACGGCTGTGATGCCGGTGATGGCCTGAATTACGGTCACGGTGTCGACCCTCTGACTTCGAACTCATCGTGCTCATGGGAGTTGAGGCTCTACTGATGTCGTTGAAGTCAATATCAAAGTCATCCTCCTTTAAACTCAACCTTCCTGAAGAGTAGGGTCTTGGCAAATCAAAATCCATGGTCAGCTTTCTTTACGGAAACTCATCTGAAAATATTTGTGTACAAATTTCAAAAAATATAATCTGTGAAAACAGAAGTGTTTGATAATAATTTATAAACAGATTAAGAGAACCAAATACAAATTTATATTATCAGTGATGCAGAAGACAAAAATGGTCGTTAATTCATTGCTTATAGTGTACATGTATTTATGTTTTATACACAATGAAATAATTGTTCTAATTATCCTGTCAATCAAAAAAAAAATTAATACATATATACCTATGCCTATATACTCTGTGTTACAATTACTCATACTTAAAAACTTATGATTTATAAATCTTTATAGAAGATCCAAACATCTGACCGGAACAGTAAGGTGTCTTAACATGGGACTCATTAGTACATTAAAACTTACCAGAAGAATTGCTTATTCAAACTTAAACAATGGATAACACCAATCAATTTAACACATGCACACTTTAAATATAAAGAAGTGTCATTATCAAAAGAAAATTTATTTCCTTATTAAGATAACACAAACAGGTTTAAATCTGAATAAGCATGACGTATTAATCTGCTCATGATGTAAAAACTTACCATTACAATTGTATATAATTGATCACCACAAAGGCAGAAACTGAAAAGCATTTGAATATTTCAAAGACAATTATCTTTCTGCTATTTACTATACAGACTATAATAATCAGAATAATGTCAAATATATATACAGTATATACATGTAACTACACTGTGTGTCTACTTACTAAAACACTTTGCACAATATTTTGTATATAATAATAATCTATTCCCCAAAAACATAATTTTAAAGTGAGATACGGAGGAGATAAAATTTTGTGTCATTTCATCCATTTTTATTGTGTTCAAAGAGTCAAATTTACAATTAAATTGCCTTTACGTTTTGGCAGTTATCAGTTCCGCACGCTTAGGTATGATACACAAATTTTGTACAGCTTTTGTATTCATTTCAATTTGTTTGCACACATCAATAAACCCATTATGTGTCGGGTGTCATCCACCCTAACATTACAAATCTTGTTTATAAGGGCATAAAACATCAAGAACTACACATGTTTATATATAAACCCTGGTATTATTGACGCATTTGATGATCTTATATGCTACTCTTGCACATGTACATTCAATGCAGTGACAACTGATCATGAAAGAGGTAGATATTTATTAACTCTACTGACATACTGTACAGTACAGTCGTAGTGTATGGGTGATCATCATACACTCTACACCAGCAACAAAACACTAATATTGTCGGAGGAAACACCAACAATTGCTGGAGGAAAATACACACTGGTCTAACTCTTTGATGTACCGATATATGCCGACGAACACTCTAAAATAGAGTGTTTAGATTAACTCTGCAGAGGACGACCATCTCTTTGGAAGTCAGGAAGTCATGCTGTGGCTGACTGGCCCATCGACCTCAAAAAATTTTCCTGCGTTATTTAATTGAGAAGAATTAAATGTAGCTGTAAACTATAACAACTAAATTTGTGTAAACTAAATATTTAATAAATGTCTTTATGTTGATGTTTTTAATGACAATGTGACAGTACACTGAGTTGTTACGAAAGAAATAGTCACCGGACAAAATCAAAATTCATGGAGATGAACAGAATACTTGAAATAGGTCTACTCAATAAAAAACGTAACTGGGACTCGTACCTGTAGACCTAAATATAAACTTATATCTAGATGATTATGCGTCTTACCGCATTCAGTGTTCTACGTATTAATTTGACATTTCATTGTACATCACTTTTTATCGACAGACATTGTGTTTATTTTAATTTCGTACTTTTATTGCACAGGTGTCCTTTTATCATTCACAAAATGTTGATTCTCAGAATGTGTCAGACAAACTTTAATAACACAGATATTTTATAATTATTTTGTGCTTTTGTTCCAATGTTGTCCCGTGTCTAAATGTTGCATTCTGTGAATCATTTCAATGTGATAGTAAAGCTTCTGACTACTTTCTAAAAATAGACAAATCACGTTGTAGATTATGGTTGCACCATTTTTGCAATTTGAAAATAAATTGGACAAATAATCACATTTTTTGCTGAAAAGTAGAAAAAAAACAAGTTTCCCAAGAGACACACAATATTTGTAAAGTATAATAAAACAATCTGCGGTGCTCGAATCGTATCTGTAAACTCCATTTAACAGAACAACTGATCAACTGATACACAACTTCTAAGTTCTAGAAACCTGTAGAAATTACACGGGGCGAGTTCACTTGAAACTCTAGGGTGAACCCGCCCCGGGTAAGGGTAAGTTTCAACTGGACAACGAGAGTTTTTACTCTAATGCTGTAATTTGACCTTTCATCTCGACAAGAGTTCAACCTACCCATGCTTCAGGGTTTCGCAGTGTTCAAAGATATGGCAGTTAAAGGCAGAACTTACAATCTGTAATGTCAAATATAGTTTTAATTTGCTTTTAAATCGATTTATTATCGAGAAAAAAATCCTTAGCAGTGTCTGGCTTTGTAATTCCGTAAAAGATACAAGCTGAGTCTATTTTTCATCATTATATACTTTAGATCATCACTGTCGTCGTTGATTAGCTCAAAGGAAAATGTACCGTACAAACATAACACGTTGTCGGCCATATTTGTTTTGACTAGAGTTAGGGGTTTCCGTTTTGTTGAAGAGTAAGAGTTGAGGTCTATTTATAGAATAATACGTTATGAGAGTTAACCCTAGAGTTTCAAGTGAACTCGCTCACTGTGACAAAACATCTGCACACACACGTGTACAAATCGCCAATACACATTCATCTTGGATATGACAGTACTTTGCTGCTCTCCATGCTTGATAATTTCATTTTGAGCATTGGATAATACCTCAGACTTTCAAAAGACCAGGTATTATATAATTTACATTAAAAGAAATTACATCGCAAATGGACAACATAACACGGGATTGATCAATGCAACAGGAGGCGAAAAACGGGACATAACAACATCAGATTATTGATAAAATGATGTTATTTTTTCAATATAAATTTTCTTTATTCAACTGTAAAATTCAAAAATACAGGTATGCACTATTAATTAAAAGTGGTCGTGTTTCAGTCTTGTGATAAACTATCAGAATATTGTCAATTTATAGAACAAGCACCCGCAATCTTTTTGGTCAGATACTCAAGGAATGACACTTATCGGACCTTATCCAAATCAAAACAGTGTTATACTATGTCTGTCAACTGCAATTGTCATTTGGATGAGCTATAATGGACAAAATCTGCATGCACCATGTATCAGACAGTTTAACCGACCCAAAGTATGAAGGACTGTGAAGAACTGGGGGATCTAACAAGATTGTTGTGGCTAAATCAGTCATGGTTTATTCCACTTCACATTTAAAGGACCAATAATACTCTACATATATAACATCAATATTTAATTGTATCACAATCCAAAAAATAACCTTGTTTCTATTAACACTATAAGTACTTAATTCTACTTCTAAATTGTAATGGCCACCTTCAACGAGCTGAAGATTTTGTCATTGGATGACTTAAATAGTCAACAAGAGGCCCATGGGGCCTTAACGTCCATCTGGTTTGAAATTTGCCCAGTAGTTTCAGAGAAGTCGTTTAAGAACATACTGTCAAATATACCCCTTTTGACCCCCCCCAATTGTCCCCTGGGGGGTCAGGGACTTTATTTATACAATCTTGAATCATCTTTCTCCAAGGATGCTTCCTGCCAAATTTGGTTGATATCTACCAAATAGTCTTAGAGGAGATGTCGTTAAAGGCATACTGTCGAATTACCCCTTTTGGTCCCGCCCACCTGTCCCCTGGGTCAGGTACTTCATTTGAACAATCTTGAATCCCCTTCCCCTAAGGATGCTTCCTGCCAAATTTGGTCAAAATCTGCCCAATACTCTCTGAGGAAATGTCGTTTGAAGGCATACTGTCAAATTACCCCTTGTGGCCCCTCCAAACTGTCCCCTAGGGGGTCAGGTACTTCATTTGTACAATCTTGAATCCCCTTCCCCTAAGGATGCTTCCTGCCAAATTT
>JAUMGZ010171930.1:0-14877 GCA_032359645.1 Pododesmus macrochisma | reverse complement strand
TCTTGGTAATAGTCTGGCTTTGTAATATCATATAATTTTATAAAAGAGCCCTTGCAGTCATATTTGTTTATAGAAAATACTCCATCACTATACATGCTGTATGCACAATGACAACATGTGTGCTATGCATTCTTTTATGAAGCATCTAATTTTAGATTTGGTTGAATCACAGCATACCAATATAATGTATTGATATTGTTTATAGAAGTTAATTGGAAAAATTGCTATCACTTAGCTGTTACTGGTGACCCTTGTTTGGGTATATTATAAATTTTCGTGATTCATTCAAGGTTTCTGTCCTCAAACGACAAATTATGTGCAAAATGTGTCACTGAAACACGAAAATTATCATATTATCCCCATTCTAACACAACAGAAATCTGTAGCACTTCGAATTAAAAAGAGGAACATTTTCGTAATCGATTCAAGCATTTAGTTAATCAGCCTTTGAATTATATAGAATACTATTGCAATGTTATATCTGCATGCTGAAGATTTGCTGGATAACCCCCAAAAAATTGTTCAGAGGAATATGTTAAAAAATCATTTTAACTGTGTGTACATATTAAATTATGGAAGTACCCATTTTATCTATATTATTTGGGTGGGCCTTTTCCAAAACCAAGGTTTTTGTCCTACTACTTTTTCTTTCTAAACTTTTATTTTTCAAAGCTGAATATATTCTATATTAATTTTCTCTTGAACATTCATTGATAAAAATTATCTCGTAGCTGCATGAACCTATAATATTAACTGTTATTATTTCACAAAACTGTTTCTATACCATTCTTGGTATCATATCTATCGGAGTAAACCTTAGTTGAAAGTTTTTATTGGAGTTTTTTTTCACCAACCCACACGTTTTGTGTGACGACAGCAATCAAAATGAGTACATGTGTGTATCATATTTTGATACACCACCAGGCCTTGCGTGTAATGCAGAGATTGTTAAAACTAAATCTTGTTTCTAATGAAAACTCACGAATTGCGTCCGAATTAAGGTTTAAAGTGAATCTTGGATTCCTATGCAGCATTTTCAATTTCAAAACAGCAATATTTCGCCATCTCAAACGTATGCACTTAAATATCGAGGTTGATTCATTTTTAAAAAATATAAAGAATGAAATCTGATTAGGGGTACCTGCTAGAGAGGAATGAATAGAATGGTATGGTGTGTATGGAAGCTCTCCGTTTGCCAAAATTATCTTTGCATGGCTCATGTATAGTGGTACGTTAACAAAAATCATTATATGGAATGATTTGTGGGTTTAAATTTTCTGACCCATCATGTTAGAAGTAATTTTTGGTGGCTAATATTCTGTTTTTCAATTTCCTTTCCTTTCATTTTTTTATGTTCAGAACATTTTGCATTTGTACACGTTGGTTTTGTTCTCTTGGTAGATTTACTGGTCAGAGCTCATACCATGGCCTGTTGCCCACCATCTGTGTGCGTCTGTTGTTAGGCTTCAGCCATCTGTCGTCCGTTCATTAGCGAAAAAATCTCAACAATTATGAAGATGAATTTTTACGAAATTATCACTTTTAGGTTCGATTTATATTTAAAATTTGACTTTTATGATTTACGTGAAAATTGTATATGACCGTCATAGCCATTATCTTTAAAAGTTTGTTACTGCTTAGCCTCTAAATTGAAGATGGTAGTCATGATATTGTTTAACTAGGTATACATAAGATAAATGTCCATTCTAATATCATATATAGATCTACAATAATCATAATGGTAGAAACGATATAAATTTTTAAAGGAAAAGCCGTATATATATTTGTTAACCTTTCTAACACACTGTTCAGATATGGTTCCCCAGTAAAACATATGGTTTTCTCGATAAACTCCCATTTGACACTTGCCATAAGTTTTCCTTTTGTGGATTGTAAGTACATTGGAGCCTGTTTTAATGAGCTTTTTGTGGAATTTACTCTGCTATCTTCCTCATTCCTGCTACGAGTTCAAAACCGCAAAGTTCTTGAGACCTTTAGGTTAATTGTTGTATTTGTAGGTCTTGGTATTCGCTGTGTTACATTCAAGTCTTATTATTTCAGCACAAAAGCTATTTGCTTAAGAATTTCAAACTTTTAATTATATTAACTTATTCAATATTATCTACTGCTTTCAAGGACTAGGTCGTCCATTTAAAAATTAATTTTGACTGCGCATAAAACTTAATTGTCATAATATAATAGTGTTATCAGGGTTGACTCCACACCCCTTACAGATCCTTATTATCCAACCTCATCCTTGCTTCCCAGTGTAAACTCATTGGAAAGTGTCCATTGAAAGTGGTTGCACCGTATAGCTACCGTAATGTGATATAACGATTACATCGACTTTTGCAATAGCTTCTCTCACATAGAGGTTTTCTGCACGTTCAGATATAACATTTATTGGCGGTACGTCTAGGTGTGTTTGTTTATTCTGATGGTTTTTGATGGGGCTTTAGTTTACTTATCAATCAACGTCTTTTGGTCTGTTTTGTTTAGTTATTATCATTGTTGGGGACTTAATGAAAATAATGCAATATATTTCCAAAGCCACTAAGCCCTGATGAGATTTTTCTTTTACTGAGCATGTCCCATCCTTGTAATTAGTTTCAGTTGCTACGATTTTCTCAGGAAAAATTAAAAAGTTGTTATTTTTTGTCCAACAGAATAACTAACTATAAACTGTGTCATCAAACAGAATATTAACAATTTAAAACATCACAACGCATATGAAATCTTTATATCCCATCTTTTTAGTCGGTTAAATATTGTCCCAGAAGGCATGTTGTAAATTGTTAATAATGTCTGGAAGTATTAGAATCACATGCTTCATTAGTTCGCCATCATCAGCTCGGTAAATTGCTCTTAATGGTCTGAATAAGCAGTGGAGTTTTATATTAAAATACAAATAGATCCCATAAATTATACATGCTACGTTCAGGCACTTTGTTCATTTATGTTACCGTTGTCTCCACGATGTATTCTCTGAGGATTCAAGTTCAGGTTTTACCTGACTGATTAGTATTTCAAAGGTTTCCAGGGGCATTGAAGAGGAAAACAGTTAAATATTAAACATCCTCAATTGAAAAAGCACAAAGTATGTTTTCCAAAATACACTAAGTTTTAAAAAACAATTAGGCAACGTAATTTCAGACGGTCGAGAAAAAACCTGCCAAGTCATTTGAGAAGATAAAAACGTTGGAATAGGTAGATTTTATATTCCCTGATTTTGTGGCGGCGTAATTAAACATGAACATTTATCACTACCTGTTGCGATGTTTATTTTTTTCAAATGTTATGATGTAACATATGTATAATTATGTACTTATGACTATATAAGGATATGTAACCGTGTCTTTGTGATTATAAGCTGAGGAACCGTAGCTCAATTTGGCCTGAACGTTTTGACAGTTGACCGTTCGTCTGGTCGTACTTTGTTGTTAAGTGTCCATAATTGCCACCCCTTTAGTCTGAATTGTGCAGTTAATTCAACTATTTCTGAGGTCCATCTCCTACAAAGCAGGCCAAATGAGCGGCGATTTTTGACACCTGAACAACAAAGTACTACCGGAATTGGGAAAATATGATGCGCAAACACAACGTGGTAAATAAATTGTTTTTCAATTCTAGCGGAAAACTTTGGAATATTAGCTCTAAGCCTACGATCCACAGCTCTTGTGTGGCCAACTGACCACATTTTAAGGCCAAAATGAGCTGCAGTTCCCGCAGCTACGTGTACAAGATCTCATATGAAATCTCATTCTCGTTATAAGTCTCGTAAAATATTTTCATATTCATGAAGAAACTGTTTAAATTTTATTTTATTTGTATATTTGGTTCATTTTTATGTGTGCGTTCAACGTTTTCTTATTGTTTGCCAATGTCCATGGACTAACGGCCTTAGAATATCGTCTTGGTTTTTCGATTTACTGTTTTAATACACCCTCTACAATGTATTATCATGTCATTTTCTTTTTTGAAAACGATGTATGTTACATGTATGTATATATGTGAGATAAGTTCACAATGTAAACATAATGATGCTTAAATGCCCTGGTTAATCGTTTTTCAACACCAAATATAGACATTAGAAACCATCATGTTCTTAAACACCGGTTAAGGTTATTGTCTGTTCTAACTGAAATACTGTTCAAGGTTGTCATTGTTTGGTATCGTTATCCATGATTTCGTATACATGTATCATTTCAAATGTTGTCACTGATCAGATTACCCATCGCACAGTCGTGACCAATTACTGGTTTGATTCTGATCGCAGTTCTCCGTAATGGTCACTTTGCTTTAGAAAATTAATTCAACCCTGACGCAGGGTGTGTATTTGTCGGAATGAAGAACGTTTTATTGTCATCCTATAGAGTTCTCCCATTAACTTTGTTATGAACCCAATGATGTGGTGTTACTATAAATCCTATTGCACGATGCTACAGTGACAAACTAATATAACCATACCGTCCACGCGTTTTATGGACAATGGATGATTTGATTTAAATTCTCTGTGGCATATTTAGGCATCAGCAAATGTATGATGAATGTATTATGAGTATCTTTGTGAAAAAGTCATTATTTGTTATCGTTTCTTTGTTGTTTCAAATAAAATCAAGGTTTTGTAGATACTTTATCACTTAATATATCTACTGTTTCTTACAGATAGCGGATGCATCGCTAATAACAGCAATAATTTGATAGTTTTTTTTTTAATTTTATAATTGAAAGCAAGTCATTGAAGAGTTGCTATCATGTTTTCAAATTCTATCAATTAGCCTAAAATTATCCTAATTGTAAGGAAGTCACTAACTCCGTCTGTCTGTTTTTGTATAATATCAAACTCTGAATATATTATTACGTGTAATAATCATGTCTGCTTACGAGGACTGAATATTCCGAAACATATGTCATGGGGAATATGTAAATAGTTTCGAATTTGATTTTGCGTATTGCTTTGGTGTGGTCCTTCTTTAACATCATGATTTTACACACACAACTTTTCAGCTTATAAGCTACTCCAAAACCATAAATTCATTTTCTAGGCCATTTTTATAGTATTGGTGGGGTGTGGTTTTGTCCTTAATATCAAGATTTTCTACCTTCTTGATCTAGAACTCTAAATTCATGATCGTCCGTTGATTCTCAGCCAAACCTGGAATCTTGGTCCTCCCACAAAGATAATTGAGTGTGTTTCTTATATCTAAAATATTTATTGGTGGTCCGTTTTAGTTGGCAATTTTGTATAATGTTTAACCTCTAACATATTGAACACAAACAGATTAAGCTTACAATCTACACTTTTCTTTGTCAAAGATTGTGATATAGGCATCAGCATACAATATTCTCACAAGTGGGTCTATCTCGAAATCACATTCGTGTGCACGCAAGCGCACGCAAGCGCTCGCACTTAGGCACTCAAACAAGCAATCACACACACACACACACACACACACACACACACACACACACCTTAGCAAGGTTAACATTTAGCATTTATTTCCATACGGACGGTACATGCTCACAGATGATGTTCATGTGATTGATAGGACAATTGTAAGAAACAACAGCATATCGTTAATCGATCAACACAAATTACAGGTTCATTAAGCCAAGTGATCAGTCTAGGCGATCGGACATCAATAAATAGCATCTGGGTCTACATCAGTATCTCTTAACGTATAATACAAGACCCCTATTAAACAGCAAGAAACTGTCAATAAATTTAGCAATAATAGAGCTAATTCTACAGTTATTGGCCGCTCCGACCAGCATTTGAATATCAACTTCAATGGTGTGTAATTTGATTTTTGTACAAGTCATTAGTCATATAATGAGGGTAGATTTGCAAACCTACTTGACCGTTACAAAATATGCATCAGTCATCGTACATCTTTAAGATTGGACTCACGAATCTGATGAAAACAAACGATATCCAAAACTATATTACATGTCCAATATCTCTATAAAACTTGTCATGTTAAACCGTCATGATAGAACGTCAGTTCGAATCATTAAGAACAAATAATTGTTAATAAAAGTTGTTACATTTGCATACTTGAACACACGTATTGGACAACTATGTTCCAAATTCATATTCAACAGCTTCTTAACGGTAAATTCATGTACATAAAAATAGCAGAATGAAATGTTTTAAATTGTGCATGTTTTTGTCCATCATCACTATCGTGAGTTTTACCTTTCCCCTACTTTTGCTTTGTAGCTTTGATTAACCAAGGTATCGTCTATTCTAAATCTATTTTCTCTAAAGCGTCCATTAATGACGGCTGCTTCGAAGCGAGACCTGAAATGCGGGACGAGGGTGTCTCACAAAGAGTGTTGACTCTTTCCTCTAATAAATATTATATTTATTGGAAGCATGTTTTTTCAGCTTGCATTTTTGTATTTTGAAATTGTGCATGTGGTTTACCTTATAGAATATCGTAGCTGTGCAGTCTTCACTATAACACGCTTCCTTCTTTTGTTTCCTCGTGCTCTTGTTAACGACACTGTTATAAATTATAACGTCGTAACGACCTCACTATTAACACTATAGGTATTTACGTGTTAAAGGATATGGTACAACCATTTTTTATGGACATTTTCGTTCGTCAACTAGACCTTTATTTTGGTAGCACGTGTGCTAGGTATTTTCCAATTAAAATGTACCCGAATTTAGCTCTTACATAAGTATGCTCTTGAATGTTATTTAGTAGGTCAATTGAGGCAGTAGTCTTGGATTTCACCGATAGTTAACCTGCTTAATATTTTCATTTTAAGAAGTAAAAAAATTGTTGTCCGTTTAACTTCGAATTTACTTATTCAAATAGAGATATTTTCTATTTAGAGATACATTTTAGGTTGCATTACATATGAACTTTTGCGTAAAAAGAATAATGAAAAAATATATCTTCAAAAGTGTTAAATAGAGTACTTAGAAACGTTTTTTTTGTTTCCTTGTGATGTTAATGAATGTTTACTACTTCGGATTATTCGGATGAAATAAAGGTACATGTATATGAGAAGTCATGAAGAATAAACTAAAGAAAATGTATACGGCCTTGCAAAATACTACATGTGTGTGAGAAGACAAAGGAATAGGAATTGTGAGTAACATGCAAAACATCAACAAGTGACCAAAATGCAATGTGATTGACAAATATATGCTTACCTGTGGTATTTTGAACAGTTTGAGAAGTGTTGCTACTTGTATGGAGGTTACGCTAGATGGCGCTCCAACAACTCCAGGCATAACTTTCAGGTGCTTTGCCATGTCAGATCCGTCTTTGCATTTATACTCCGATCCCTCGCCAAAGTTAGCTATGGATCCTGTAAATTTAAACAATACACGTATTACAAATACATGAAACTATAAAAGAAAAATTTAGAAATTTGGTAAGAGTGAACAATTTTCAAATGTTTCTGAAATATCTCAAAAATAAAAAAAAGTTATGTTATATGTAGCAGTAGGCTATCCATTAACACATACATGTATATATGTAGTTTGCATAACAAGTAATGTATACACTCGTTATATATATGTAATATATTTTATATATTTATATTTTCTAACACTTCATGAAGAGCAAACTTTTTATTATTTTTTCCCGCAGTTCAAAACTGAATGAAATTTTAGTAGCATATTTTTCAGGTTCAAACAAAATGCGTTGTGTTAACATATTCATACAACTGTAGTACATGTAGTACGTGTACCAATGTACATATCTAACAACACTTGAATAAAACAGCTTATCAAAACGTTAAATTAGTGACAGTTGTAAATATATATATATAGTGTTATTATAATACGTAATTACTGCATAGTAGTCTGCAATTCATAAATAAAAAACATTTTGAAGGGTTGACACACAACACATACAAGATAGGTACTATATAATAGACAATGAAAAGGGTAAAATAGACTTGTTAAGATTATAAATTTCTATATAATTTATGTTGTGTTCAAATGAGGTAGCTTTACTTGTCCAAAGTATACATTAAATGATTTATTAAAGAGTTTTATGAATAAAGCAAAAATATTGATATTTCTGAGAAAAAAGGCAGATTTTTTGACAAATATTTCGAGATATTTTTTTAACAAATAATTTAGATATAATTTATAGAGTCAATCATTTTAACAAAGAATTAATATATTTTTATAGCGTCAAACAATATAACAAAGAAGTAAGATATAATCTATAGAGTCATATCTTTTTATCAAAAACTTAAGATGTAATCAATAGCGTAAAAGATTGTCAATCTCTGTATTTATTATGCATATCTTTAAAATCCGGATTACATAATATAAAAGTATTAATAATTAATAAAACTCAAAATGTATTAAACATAATAAAAAGTGTGCTTTATGCCAAAAGTTTGATAAGACATGGAAAGTGAATATAAGACATAAATCAAGTTCATTTTGTGCGCTGACAGAAAAAACAAGAGTTATGTATACACGATTGATAATAAAAAAAACAAAAGTGAATATAAGTAAAGAAAAAAACTTTTTATATTTAGAGAAATGAGTTAAGAAATATAAGTACTTATATACAACATGTTTGATAAAATATGAGAGAAATTAACACCTTTCCTTAATGAATCCTCCATTGTAAGCAACGCAACGGAATCTGTAAGTACACGAACACCATAACAGTGCAAGTCAGTTTGAAGTAATCTTTCAGTGTGAGGTATATTTGCATGGACAATGAGATTAAGAATTAAAATGCAATAATATATCATGAAATCTGGTTTTACTCAGTTTGCTTCCATATAAGTGGTTGTGTTTATGCTAAAAGGGGGCACGCTAACATTGATAACATTTATCTGAAAATGTACAATCAAGTCCATTTCTTGAAGAAAGTCAAAAATGCGCCAGAAGAATATATGCCAGTTGTATCTTCAATATGGATATTTAAAGTTAAAATTCACGTAGTCACCAAACTGTATATTATTCATTGTCGAACCATTATATGTGGACATTGCAACCTACTCTAGCGACCACCTCTATAACGAGACCATCTGAACATAAATACCACTAAAATCAGATCCCTTGAAGAAGTTTAATTACACTTATTTTTCCCCGTACATATAGACCATCTCCATATATAGACCACGTTTTATTTTAGTTATTTCACTTAGTTGCCTTTGTGTAAAGAATAAAGAAACACATTCACCCGTAAAAACACAGCGGTACAAAACAGTATGAATAGGATCATAAGAACGAGAGACATTGACAAACAAACATTAACTGTGTCAAACAACGAAGCACCGGAATGTAATTATTAAAATTGACATCACAACAAACATCAAGACTAGTAATCCGTGCAGACAGACTTAGGACGGTCACCCAGCACGAAACCAGTCGGTGTTGTTTAACCGGTTAATGAAGCCTCAACCTTCCCTCTTTCCGTATTAAACTAGAAGTCTTAAGTACAAACATACATTTAAAAATATAATAAATATACTTCACGGCGCTGTAAATCATCTCAACAACTAACCGCAAACATCAATTGTCAATAAAAATCCAAACGAGTAAAACGTTTATACATAATTACAAAAGGCAACTGGAAACATGAAAATTGGACATAACCCAGTAGCATAAAGCTATGACTATGTTCTACTGAGGATATGCGTACCAATATACGAAACAAAACAATATTTGAATATTAATCATCCATGGATACATACAAACCAATAGGTCATTAATACAATTTGAGTGTTAACACGAACCAACAAATGGACATACACTTAAAAGATGTATGAACTGTCACGGAAAAAAACAATAAACTAATCCTTACGTCAAGCTGAAAGTAAACTTTGATTAATACGATATCTATGTTAAATGAGTATAATACTTTAAAGCAGCTGTCGCGCATTGATAATCTTCAGTGATTTGTCAAAAGAACGTCAACGGCAGTATTCCATACGGAGAATATGATGGTTTAAACTTTTCACCCCAATAATGCCCTTACCAATTTTGAATGGCACCGAAAGGAAGCATTAATAATATGAAACATTTTTGAATTACCTGCATGACTTCTTTACATATCAACATTTTACTCATTTTATAGTGGTATTAATCACGTAGACATGTATATGACGTTCTGTACCGTCCCACCAATTATGTCCTTTGTTCGACCTCAAACAAAGATATGCTAGAGTATTGGGGTTGCTATCGGGTTATCGTGGGAGGGATGTGCACGATATATATTACCTAAAATTAGGTCTTTTCCTTTTGTCTACCCATGTCCATTGATTTACGGCTTTTGAATATAGTCATGGTTTTTCGTATGTACTACCTTAAATATTTTGTCTCATGCGAGAAGTGGTGCAGTTGGGGTTTCAATTACCTGTTTCACAACATCTCCCGGTTATGTCACAAGGTTGTCGTCGTGAATATTCTGGGTTGTTGAGGATTGCTGTCACGTCATTTTATCCTTTGTTACCCGGGTGCTGAATTGTTTGATGCAATGCGTTTATGTATGTTTATTACACTTATCTTGTTTTTCACAAATATAAGAACATGTATCGAATGACAACAGGGAATAAAACACACAAAACAATTATTTACTAGATCGGGTCTATCACAACCCAATAGTTATGTTTGTGTTAAGGGCTTATTGTCCGATTAACAGCTAAGGAGTTTTACTGGTGGATACGGCAAGTCAATGGCAACTTTTTCACACTAGGCCGTGCCGGATGAGAATCGAACCTAGGAGGTGAAAGGCTCTTATGATTACAAGTCGGCTACTTTAACCACTGGGCCACTGCAGCCCCATAACAAACAATTGAAATATGAGTATAACTTCTACTGGATTTTGATTGCATTTTCATTTCATAAGAGATTAATTAAAAGAGTATGATTTGTCAAACGCTACAATACATGTATTTGAAAAAAATATATGATTTATATTCTAATTCTTGCAGTCTATACAAATTATATTTTGAATTATATTCTACATCGTGCTCTCTATGCTCCGGTTTTTTGCGATTGATATGTGTTAAAATTTGTTTAATTTTCAAAATCATGTCAATTATTTTCAAAACTCGCTATTATTATTCAAGTATTTTGTATTTATATTCGAAACTTTCTGATATACATCCAAAACTAATTATATAAATATGTAATTCTGTAATTGAGTTCTTAATCAATCTTGTAATTTGTATTGAACAAATTTGTTTTATACTCAAATCATGTAATATAATTATATTAATAACGTTACAAAGAATATGTGATTGTTGTAATGTTGTTCGCTCGGATTACTCACTACTCCTACATTCTTAAAGCTACGTTTTAAAGTCGTAAACAATTATATTGTAGAAAATAATAATCTAACAAACATGTTTATTCAGATTTGATTTTTGTTTTGCACGTTCCTTTGTTAGACAAAACTATATAACAAAAATATTGGTAAAGACATTTTTCAACAAAGCAAACTTATCAGGGTCGACACAGATTTCATCTTTAACAAAATTAGACATATTTCGGTATTTTAAAGCACGTAACAATATCACATACAAAAGTAACAAAGCAGTAACATTTCTCATTGTAGTAGTTTACTTTGTTCTCATATTATCAAATATAACTTATCTTTTTTTTACTTTAATTCTTAAGTGTGCGCTGTTGATTCGAAATTCAATGAAACAAAGGTGAATTTCTAATATATTTATTTGTTATGTTCGTGTTACTACCGACAATAAATGATTTAACCGGTTTAAGCACAGAATTCAACATTTGTGTAAGAATGTCCTTGGTCGTTCTGTGATAAAACTGGTTAGGAATATTGTTGCAATGTATGTATTCTGCCCTTTGATGTTAAAGTATGTTATGAGTATCCTTGGTCGTACGTTCTTCTGGTTCAAATGTCATTGTTTTTGCTTAATTGGAATTACTTTAAAAGACTGTCGTTAACGAAGTATCAATATATATTTAGAGGAAACAATGTAAATTCTTAAATCTTAAAACATGTTTATGCACAGAAAACCCGTACATATTATATATATAGTGTTCAATTATATTTGTCATTTCTCAATAAAATATCAAAGCCAATGAAATTGAAATAGTCATGTAAATGCTACATGTATATCATAGACAAATATTTGACATTATAAAGTCAATACAGCGTTCTTATGTGTAGCATACTCAAGGATTAATGATTTTAGGATTCACCCCTAGACCAATTATCTGTTAAGTAAATACCTTTTTCTTCAACTGACTGATGGCTTGATGTATTTCGAGGAGAACATTAAAAGAGTTCTATTAAGAATCTTCTGCAAAACACATACAGCCAAATGTAAGATCGAGATTTCTGAAAGCGTTTCTTTCTCGACATTTCGGAGGAAGACACACAAATAAATCAATAATAAACTGCAATAATTTGAATTTGAGAAATAAAATGTTTTTTTTTTCTTATAGATGTGTATATACAATTGTTAGACTGTGGTGATCAGGTACCAAAACACTCCTTGTGTAACTTATAACAAAGCAAAAAAACATGTTGTTTTACCAAACACCGTCGTCATGTCGTGTACATTCACAAGATTAGGTGACACGAAATTTACCAGAATGTTACGGACACATAACGGTAGGTGACCATTGTGTAGCTAGAAAAGTAGTAAATTCGAAAAACAAAGACTAGATTCATAGGCCGTAAGTCCATGGATATTGGCAAACAAAAGAAAAACGTTGGACGCACACAGAAAAAATAACCAAATATATATTTATTAAAAACTTCCTCCTTCGCGGACATATTTGTTGTATTTCATAGTTTCAAAATCATAAGAAGCACATGATTAAACCGATACGTTGTAGAAATTCAAAAAGATGGAATTGGACAGTTATGATCCATCCGCAAAGAAAACAAAATATTACGATGAACAGAAATACATAGGCAAACACTGAGGTGAGGCAAAGTGAAGACCAAGATCATTGACCAAATCATTAAGGTACCGGTTTGTTTAAACAAACATCAGAAATATTGCAATATTCGAGCTCATCCTTCTTTCTGAACTATCTCTATGTGAGATACCCTCGTCCCGCAATCAATGAAAGAGGGAGAGGAAAACAAATGAAGTTTTAACTAACGTTACTATATGACATAATGCTTTTGATCATAGTTTATACCTGACACACGTACTGACGTGATAACTGTATAAGTTTATTTAGTTAAATCCTTACTATAGATTCCATTCTTCATTATATATTTTTCGCGTCACAAATCAGCATGTTATGAGTCACTGATACAGTTTTCTCTACTTTGATTTATCTTTTATCTTTTCATTTCTTTGTTGGCTTTGATATGTATTTAGAAAAATCATTGAATTAATTGAATGAACGTCCTTAGACGTCTTGTTCTGGTGACTGGCCTGCCTCAAATTTGTAGTGACTTTTATATATTTGTTTACCATTTGATGCATATTGGCGTTTTCCTTTGTCGACCGTCCCGCTGATTCAGGTGTCACCCCACCTTATTTATATAACTCTCGCTTTCGTTACTCCTATTTGTTTAGTGGATTTTTGGCATCGTCTATTATTATCAAACGTACGGCTTGTACTCTCAAATTTGAACTCTTTGTGATCTCTTTGAGCTGTCATTTGTTGCAAATTAACCCTTTTTCACATAATAAATTTTTCTTTAAGGGAAACAAAAGTACACATGTCACTAAGGTGTTGATCATAAGACTTTCAACTCTAATTACTTCCACTCTCGAGTTACATGTCTATTATACAAAGCAATCAATACACACGGTTTGTGATGTACATTATATATGTTAACACATGTGACTAAATATATGTTATCAATGCTGCTTTGGTATTCGGTTATTAGGAAACGATATACATGTATAGTATTAAGCATGGGTATTAGTTGTTAAACATATATGCCCTAAGCGCACTTTTGAATAAAAAAGCTTTTGCTATTCTGTTAATTTGAGCCATAACCGACGTCCTTCCAGAAAACGTAATTTGGTTGTCAATGAATGATCTTCACTAATTGTCAATAATACTCCCATTACGCTCGTCAAACATAAAACAACACACGTGGTGGCAACACCAAACTGTGTTGAGCATTGTTTTACATCATTAAACTGACAAATTCAATATGTGGCCTATCTTTGTCTTCTCATCTTGTGTTTCCTTATTATTTATGGTGGAGAATCATTGTTAATTGTGTTGTAAGCCACACGTCCGTGTCTATTATAGTATAGTGTACACTGAATTGACATGATTCGAGATTTCCAACAGGTGTTGCAAGAGTCCTCTCGTCCTTTCTGCCATTTCGTTGACTTCTACCTGAATAGAAAAGTGGTTCCCGTTTTGATTTTCTATTTGAATTACAAAATAGTTATGATTCTGTCCATTTTGTATTATGTTGCCCTAAAATTGATTCATCTTGGTTGTATCCTTTTATTGGGTTTCTTGATAATTTATCTATGATGGATGTGTTGTTGCATGACCATGGCGTTGTGAAGATTTTTTTATCCATCCGATACGTAATATTAGTTGTAATGTAACTCCTCATCGCCCTATCTTTAACGCCCTGCTTTCATGATAATGTTGCTTTTTCCATTCCTCTCCTGTTAATGATTTTTCTCTTTGACTCTTTTGTCGCCAAAATCAAATATACATGTATTAACTAAAAATGGAAACATCAAGGACTTCTATTAAACAACTAAAAGCCAAACCAGGTGCTCGCGATATGATAAGCGTTTCCTGCTACACGTGTGTCACCCGCCGCGATGCCTCCGTGTCATTCCGGTGTATGACAGCCCTTTCTAATCTTTAAAAAGAAGCATATGTCACCATAAGAATATGTCACAGTTATAGTTGAGTAAGTTCATTTTTCGGTTTGCATATTACTTTACAGCATTTAAATT
>JAUMGZ010171919.1:0-14878 GCA_032359645.1 Pododesmus macrochisma | reverse complement strand
TTGTGATGTCGATTTAATTATTTACATTCCGGTGCTTCATTGTTTGACGCAGTTATTGTTTGTTTGTCAATGTCTCTCGTTCTTTTGATCTTATTCATACGGTTTGTTGTTATTATTTATGTCTAACTATGTACTTCATTAATCTATGTATCTTGTGTGTATTTTTGTTTATACTGATAAGCTTGTAGCTTAATTAAGGTAATACATAATTGAAATGCTGTATATTAAACAAAGGTGTACATCAAGTTAATCAAATTATCATCAGGTGTCGTATGTTTTCAGGGTTGGTGATAATGTATGTACGACATCGACTGTTACTGATATACACGGAGACTTGTAAGAGTATCGACTACAGAAGCGCTCTCAGTCTTTTTATAGGATGTGTAGCCATGACTGGTCTAGTCTTACTCGGACACTCAAGGGTATACACCTTAACATTTACTTTCTGTGTACATAACATCATACGTTTACTTAGTTTGATAGAATACGGTTTTGTACGAGCTAAATGTATGATCTTGCACAAGTTAAAACTTGCGCTAGATATTTGATTTTAAGGCATACTACATGTATACAATTGTTAGAAAGAAATTACATTTGAATCAGAGAGACCGACGATCAATAAATTAAAAGTCCTTAAAACATCAAATTACACATAAATCACATCACAGTAAAAAGAGAGTTTAGGCTGATTATGACATTCATTCCTTCCCACTTAACCCCTGGGATGTCAGCCTCAACAATCCGTCCCACTAAACCCCTGGGATGTCAGCCTCAACAATCCTTCCCACTTAACCCCTCGGTATGTCAGCCTCAACAATACTTCCCACTTAACCCCTGGGATGTCAGCCTCAACCATCCTTCCCACTTAACCCCTGGGTATGTCAGCCTCAACAATCCTTCCCACTTAACCCCTAGGTATGTCAGCCTTGACACACAACAGGTTAGCTTCTTAAATCTTTATTAGGACTCAACAAGTGCAAATTGCAGGATCGGCCGAACAGATATAAAACATGTATGATAATGAAAAACTTGATCGAACGGCATGACAGCCATGATGAATTAGTTTGGACGAAAGAGAATATTCACATCCGCTAAAAGTAATAAAAATACAACAAAGAAACTGAGACACCTTAATTATAACAGGACAAAGATGCGTAATTCTCCAGACGTGTGTGTGTGTGTGTGTGTGTGTGTGTGTGTGTTCTACTGTACACATATTTTCTAAATGTAGATTTCGTTATGTGCTCGGTATATCTTGTATAGAATATTAATTCATGTTGTTCACTGAAACAAAACCACACGTCATTCATTTAGCGCTAGTGTATGGCACGCCGTTCTCGTCAAACTTATGGGCAGTCAAGTATTGGTGTTAAAAATACGCAGCGAGATAACAAAATTTTTTAAAATACACAGAGTTATTTAAAAAAAAAAATACACAGCGATCGCGAGATTTGAAAACATACACAGTGATTTAGAAAAATACACAGCGAGATTTAAGAACAAAGACCGAAATCTAAAAAAGTACACAGCGATAATAAAAAGAACACAGCGATATTTAAAAAACACAGCGAGATTTAGACACACTTTTGAGATAAAAACAAACCCAAGTTTTATTGATCCAAAATCGAAATTCGTAAAAATCGAAGGGGGAAATAAATTAAGAATAGACAAGGCCTAGATAAATCAAAGCTAGGAAGCCGACATGGGGGGTCCCAAACCCAAAAGCACTGTACCAGTAATCTTTCATCATTGTCTATTACAATGTAAATTGGTGAAATCTTGTTGCATTTGTATTGAAACATGCTAAAGAATAAGTGTAGAAAATGCCGGCTGAATTTATATAATTTTAGAAATGACTTGGTCGTCCCACTTTATAATTTTCTGAAACTGGTTTTATCTAAAGAAGCATGATTTCATTTTAACTCCCTAATTGCTATTACAATTATACATTGTACATGTATAATATATAAGAGGCGCCACGCATTATTTAATTTTTCTCATTTTACTGAGTGATGTTGATACTTATTGAAGTATGTTACTTCATAGGAAGCATAATCAAAATAGTATAAAATGATGTCAAATATGATAGACTTATACAAAATGCAAATTTATACATTTAAAAAAATTTACAAAATATGTCTTGCTCGTACGGCAGATCAGTTTAAAACTGAATATTTATTATGAAGAAAAATATAAGTGGAGCATTATAACCAACAATAAAAGATACGGTACATAGAAAATATGTAAATAAAATCTCTCATTAAAATTAGATAGTTAACAAAACGTTTTCTTGTTAATATAAAGACTTTGCTTGTTTTATTGCGGTTTATTGTCCATTTAACTCATCTATAGATCATATTGAGACGGTGTCTGCTTGTAACAGCGGGCGCATATGGCTACTTTATAGTGATGTCTCACAGGAATTTCAAGCCGCAGACACATTGACATGATACTTCACTCTGTCATATTATCCTAACACCGAGCCAACCAGTCCGTCTCCTACCCAGAAATGCTGAGCAGTTAGCAGGGACTGAGAAGATTTCCTAATTCTAACGCCTTAGGTTTGACGCGGCCGGGATTCGAACCCCCGCCCACTTGATCACAAAGCGAATGCTCTTCTTCTGAGGAATTGATTATTATAACACGTGATACACAAAGTATCTCTGCATGGGAAACTTCTTATGCGTCTAATACATATAGCTGATCCTATTTCTTCTTATTTTATTTGCATGTATGTATGTACCTGCACAAAACCATAAAGTTTACAACATTAGCGATGCTGTACTGGCAGCGTAAAGGGATTATATATGTGTATAAGCATGTAACATATTTGTGCAGATACATCCATCCATGCATAGGTGATACTAGAGAAAATTGAGTGGACGACATTTAGAAATTTAAATATTACAGATAAGAAAATTGAATAAGAAAAGATGCTGACAATAAATTCAAGATAAAAGTATCAATGCTATCAAGCACAATTAAGTTCTCAATTATGATAACATCAACATACTTACGAACATACAGGGCTTAAAACGTGGCTTTGTTGTAAGTCTGAGTATGAAGATGTGCATTTCATTTTTAGACAAGTTTCATGCATTTTTGAAGGATTTAAAATACTACCAGGTGTACCAAAATAATGCAATCAAGAACTCCTACAATTTTTAACGATCCTTTTCAAACAGTGCATGGATGTGTTTAATACATTGAAGATGTGCACATCCTATATTTGAAGAAGTGTAATGAGTTTTGACGATTTACCATCTGTTGAACTTGGTCAATGTTGCGTCCCCTGTAAACTGACGTACACGTCGTCTGGTGTCACGAGTTTTAGTTTCCGAGCCATAACTAAAGTTTTTCTAAATGGATTTCATTCATATGTAACATAATGGTTGGTATTGCCAAAACAAAGGCGCGATCGCCTCAGTCCTCCATGGGTCGGGTTACGAAAAGAAAAACAGTAGCCGATCAAAAATCGTCGACCCATGGTCGTCTTGGTCGTCCGAGGGTCCCCTGAAGCTCCCATTGTCTTGCCCGCCCTCTGGAGCTTTCATTTAGCCTCTGCTACGGGTCGTGCGTAGTGTCGGTGGAGTGTTAGCACCTGACCCTCATCAGATCATCGGACGACCGACCCGCATGTGCCCGTAAGTGCCCAACTCAATTGGGTCAAAAAGGGGACGATTGGAGGCGATTCAGGACGACAATCGGGCCGATCAAAAAAAATGGATTCATCGCGGACAATCTGGTCCAGATCGGGTCGATTGGAAAAAGCAGTCCTTGGTGAAATGCAGCCTTTTAACAAAAGTAGCACGCGAAGGCTGGAGAATTATGTATGCAGGTACAGAATATATTGTGCGATTGTAAGAAGATTGAGCATGCACGTAAAGCGGCCATTTCACCAAGGATTGTTTTTTTCCAATCTGCCCGATATAGACCAGATTGTCCCCGATTAATCGATTTTTTTGATCGGCCCGATTGCCGTCCTGAATCGCCCCAATCTTCCTGCGGGGGTGATCGGGCACTTACGGAGCATATGTCGGTCGTCCGAGGATCTGGTGAAGGTCGGGTGCTTACACTTCGCCGACACTACGCACGACCCTCATTAAAGAGTGGCAGAGGCTATACGAAAGCTCCAGAGGGTGGGCGAAACAAGAGGACCTTCAGGGGACCCTCGGACGACCAAGACGACCACGGGCCGACGGTTTTTATTCGGCTATTGTTTTTCAACCTGTTTAAAAATAGTAGCCGATCATTTTTTCGGTACCCGACCCTCGGAGGAATGAGGCGATCGCGCCAGATCTTCCCCCGAAGGTATAGGGTAGTGCTTACAAGTTCCCGACTATTTTCGCATAAAGGCGGCCGATCGACCAAAAAAGGATCCCGTACTATCGGGACCAAAACAATCCTTGGTGAAATGGCCGCTTAAAGAAGATATTTGACTACCGCCTATCTGGGAGTATACGTCATCGTGTTAGGGCATTTAACGAAAACCATTGATTGATATTGGGTTCAAAGTTCTAAAATGTGTTGAGTTTTTTGTTTGTGGTTGGTAACTTGTATATTTGAAGCAGGTGTTTTGTGATGTTTTTGAGAGAGAGAACCTTTTCAACTTTCATTTTAGCAGTTGAATCTGCCTGTATCAAAGGAAATTTTACTCTAGAATGTTCATGCTAAGATTGTGCATGTTTATACGAGAAGTATGCTTGAATGTCCGTCAGTATATTTTGCTAATTTAGTCATGACCACCATATTTTTTTTTTTAATTGTGTTTTTTATTTTTTGCAGATTAACACGCCAACTACTATTTCAATGTTCACTTATATTGGTTACGTCATATTGAATTTCTGTGGATGTGTGTACATGTGGGCACAAACATCGATGACGTATATATATCCGTCTGTACTTGGAGCAGATGTAACAATACTGACATCAAGAATTATATTAGCTTCCGTGCAAACGATAGCAAATATTGCATGTATCCTTTACATTGGTTATACTGTTTCAGTCTTATCGTTTTTGTTTTTTCAGCTATATATTCTTCGTTTTAAACAAGTGCAAAATAAATATATTAGGAATGTGTTGGTACAAAATGAAAGCGATTCATGTAAGGTTCCAGAAACAGAATAAGATCTCACACGATCGATCTGCTAGGTCTTTCATACAATGTAAGTAAGCTGAAGGTGAAACAGGAGATATTAAAGTCATGAGAACGACGTACGATGTACACACGATATATTAAGTCTTACAAACGTTGTACACAGGAGATACTAAGTCATACGAACGATGTACGATGTACACAGGATATATTAAGTCGTACAAACGATGTACGATGTACTCACGATATATTAAGTCGTACAGACGATGTACGATGTACTCACGATATATTAAGTCGTACAGACGATGTACGATGTACTCACGATATATTAAGTCATACAAACGATGTACGATGTACTCACGATATATTAAATCGTACAAACGATGTACGATGTACACAGGAGATATTAAGTCGTACAGACGATGTACGATGTATTCACGATATATTAAGTCATACAAACTATGTACGATGTACTCACGATATATTAAATCGTACAAACGATGTACGATGTACTCACGATATATTAAGTCGTACAGACGATGTACGATGTATTCACGATACATTAAATCGTACAAACGATGTACGATGTACTCACGATATATAAAATCGTACAAACGATGTGCGATGTACACAGGAGATATTAAATCGTACAAACGATGCACGATACACCGTCGTACAAACAATACAACTCAGATGTTTGGTTTATATGAAACATTACTACGCGTTTTTTATAGTAAGATTGCACTACGTGTACTTCATAGCTCAAGGGTAAAACGAAGAAACTAATTCACATGTTACATATATATTGACTGCTACAATAATTTAAAGAATATTTTATCATTGTTTTTTTGGGTCATTTATCTATCTGGGGGCATATACAAATCAATACAAGACATGGCACATTTGAAAGGAATTACTGCCATATCGATTGATATGTCATAATTGAAACACCTTACTGAAACAGCTGCGTCTTAACTAAAAGATTTATATGTACAAATTTATCACCTGAAGAGAGAGAGAGAGAGAGAGAGAGAGAGAGAGAGAGAGAGAGAGGTTATAACGGTCATGATAACCAATTATCGTTATTTAGTTAAACTTATACCGAAGAAAGGGATATATACTTATTTCTAAGGGAATATGAAATGCGCTTTTTATAACCGTTTTGTCATTTATGATAATTATTTTCCTTTACTTTAGTAAGTACATATTCCATTATCCCGGGTAAGTCAGATGGTTTTAACAACATGTTACGTTAATGTTTATAACCACATTTGTTAAACTACGTAAATCAAGCCCTAACAAATATACAGAAATAATTCACATTGAAAGTTGTTCACCAATATTAACTGGATAGACCTCACCTGCAGTGTTATCTTACTCGGTTCACTCTTTTAAAATATTCTTTAAAATTGATAACGAATGTTATTACCTATTATGTGAAATATGCTCACTTTGTTCTATTTTCAGTTTGGTATCATCGATGACAAATTGAAGTGGATCACAATTTTCGTTTTATTCATATATCTTCTTAGCTTTGGAAGAGAGTTATCTTTCATCAGTGTACAGACAGATGTAACGATCAGACACGACCAAGAGTCAACGTATTCATATTACAGCAACAATATACACCGTTTATCCAACAATACATTGATACAGCACAAACCGACGCAAGTCGATGGACACAAGCGGACCAGTTCAAAAACTTTGATCCTTATATAAACATAATGCTATTTTCAAATCGTCTTTTCTGAATACCAGCGACCACATCAGACAACTAAAGTGGGTAAAGCACCCGACATGCACTTAAAAAGACGAATAAAGTAGTTAATACGAAAAACAAAGACGATGTTCAAAATCCGTTTTCAGTCCATGGACATGGGCATATAAAAGGAAATCGTGAGACGCACACAGAAAAGAGAATTCAAAATACAACAATTATTAACTGAAAATGTAAACATTGCGAACAGTTAAAGCGAAACTAGGTGATTGGATTGGGTAAGCGTTGTCTGCTACACATTTATCACCCGTCGCGATGTTTTCGTGTCATTTTAGTATATGTCGACCCTTTCCATAGTAAAACATGCCAATCAGGCATATTTACTGACCCAATATTGATAAATATATAGTTCGTAATAGCTTTAATCGTCCAATCCATCTGCAGAAGATGCACATTGTACATTATTTAAAATATTCCAAAAGAAAAACTCTTCCCTAATACTAGAGCGTGTAATCGCTCACGAGGTTGTTTTCATAAGGGCTTCACATAGCTTCAACAACTTTTCAGTTACACCGTGAAAAAGGCTGTGACCACATTAACAGGTTTATTAACACAGCCCGGTTTCGTGCTTGGTGACTTTTCTAAATAGGTCCGCATTGATAATCAGTCTTAAGAATTGTTGTGACGTCCATTTATTATCTTTTTATTCTGATACTTAATTGTTTGATGTAGCTATTGATGGTTTGTCAGTGTCGTTTGTTCTGATGATTCCACTAGTTTTGGTATTGTTTTTTTATTTTTTTGTATGTATGTTTTAAGGGCTACAAAGTTCTAGCTTTAACAGACCGGATATTTCATTCACCAAGCAAGTTATACAAAAGGTCTTGATCACAAGAAAACATGAAATCATAATCATAATAATATCCTCTTATCAACGGATATCAATTTATTGCCCAAGGCTTAACACATGCTTCCTTCCTAGTTTGGTTAAAAACGTACAACATAATTTTTGGAAATGTGAAGAATTTACGGATGTTGAGCGGCTAATCTACATGAAGTAAACTCTTAATTTTCGGTCCAGATGGACTAAGCAATATGTGTTAGCTAAGAACTAAAACAAAACCGATTTGATAAATTAAATTATTACTGTGACGTATGGAAAATAATATGGAAACAAGTTGTGGAGCGAGTCTGTATTTTTACAAAGCTGGGAACAAATAGGAATCAGAAGAAATCAGAGAGAGAGAGAGAGAGAGAGAGAGAGAGAGAGAGACTTTTACTATTGAAATATAGCCGTCTCTGGAAGAATCAAGAACAGGACTAGACTTCACAATCAAGTTCAGGACTAGACTGCACAATTAATGCACAGGTGATGCTTATAAGTTATACACCTGGAAATAGTAGTTGAATGGAGACAAAGTAAGCCTGAGGCTAGTCATTTTCGCACTACGTGATATTCTCATGAAAGATGACAGTGGTGTTTACTATTAATACTAACGATGCAGTAACACAATAGATAAACTAACGTTATTATTACGAAAATAACCGTTCTCGTACTGGTTAGCGTCATAATCATATTTCCCACTCAACCGTGACATAGGTCATCAGCGACCTGTCAAATAAGTGGTCAAGATATAACCATTGACGCGCAACATCATATAGTATTCCAAATAGGCGTTTTGCGTTTCTAAAATGTACAATGTACGCGGCTCACGAGGAAATAAGTAAACATGATAGAGGGTTGTTGGTCAGAACGTCATAAATGTGTGTGCGCAATCTCTTCAAGGAAGTATGGAGGTTGTATTTAAGCATATAGAATCACAAGGAACCGGCACTTCTACACGAAATCGCACTATTATAACTCTGTGGACCCATCGCGTCATGGTCTTGTTTACCATACTGGTGCTAACATATTTGGCAAGTTCACTAGAAGCAGTCAATGGTATATATATATTATATTCCTTATTTTTATACTATAATAGTAAAATAATGGCACGGGAAAAAGATAATTAATCATGTTGAACAATGTTTTTATATTATTAATCACCTATGATGGAGTATTAAGACAATTAATCATGATCAGCTGTGTATTAAGGTAATATCTTGTATATAAATGAGCTTCTCATACGTGCATACTAATGAGTCAGGTAGACATGCATCGGGAGCACTAAAATCCTAACTGAATGTGCAGAATAGTCATTCAAGTTATTTATATATATATATATATATATAAAGGGAAAATGTTACAAATATGCTCAAAATCTTTACATTTCATAGTATTGATGATTCTGTAAACATTATGAATAACATTTGAATACAACTTAAAATTTAGTAACAGTTGAGGAAACTTTTAGTTCTGTGAAGACTAAAACTTGGAACTATCTGTTAGTCTTTGATTTTTTTGTCTATGCTTTGTCGAAACATTTGTTGACAACTTGCCTTTTCTTCGCTTAAAGGTCGCCAGTACAATCCACGATCAAATATGAAGATAGGGACAAGTACTCAACTATCTAAGAAACACATAGCAGATTTACCAATTAAAAGGAAGAGTATTAGTTCTGGAAAGGAAATTAGGAATTCGAAGCAAAACCACGTACATGGAGGAATAAAGAAAATAAGGAATATGAAAAATAAACACATACATGAAAAAGTTGAACAAATAAAAAAGGGCGTTATAACTGCATCAGATAAATGTCCACCTCTTCCGTGCTTATTCATTCCCGTAGCTTGCAGACAAGAAACTTACTTTTATGTCAAAAACACTCGCTGCAAAGGATGTGACAGAAACATTTGTCGGGAGAGCCGACGTGATAATGATCGATTGGTTGGTGGTGATCGGTCAAGGCTGTTTTCGCGTGGATTTCAACTAAGTAGATCATTAAACACAGACCGAAGAAGGCGGGTAAGACAAGAAATGAATTCATTTCGAGGACCAGCACAAAGACAACACGACTGGTTCATGCACGATAGAGAATTTCTTGAGAAAAATCCAGATTGGAGAGAAGCTAGTACGTTAAGCCAAGCATCACAAATAAGTGCATTAGTCGACCCATTGTCACAAGTCAGTTCATTAGGATCAAATGAGCCATCAACACAAAGCAATTCATTGGGATTGGTTAATGAAGCACCATTCGGAGAGGTTGGTCGCATTTCTCGCGGTAGAACTTCTCGGGTAGGACTTTCGGGATTAGCCGACACATTGTCACAAGTAAGTTCATTGGGATTAAGTGATCCATTAACACAAAGCAATTCGTTGGGGTTACTTAATGAAGCACCGATCGGAGAGGTTGGTCGCATTTCTCGCGGTAGAAATTCTCGGGTTGGACTTTCGGGATTAGCCGACACATTGTCACAAATAAGATCATTGGGATTAAGTGATCCATCATCACAAAGCAATTCACTGAGATTTGCTAATGAAGCAGCATTCGGAGAAGATGATCGTATTTCTCGTGGTAGAAATTCTCAAGTAGGACTTTCACAAGGTTCAGATGATGAGTTTGCCCCATTTTCTCTGGCTTCTGGATTTGTTGACCCAATAACTTTGTCACCAATACGAATAGACACTCGCTCGTCTACTGCTACTTCCGCGAGAACATGGACACCGACACAGTTTGGCAGGGACTTAAATTCTGACTTTTCTAGTGTAAACGATATCAACCGGCAGATAAATCCACTTGTGACTTCACAAACAGGATTTCCGGAGCGTTTTCGTGCTGGTTTAGACCCGTCGTTATTGGCATTAGCAGAACCAAGTACGACTTGGTCTAGCTTTGCCGACAATAGTCAACAAGACCAACCATTGCCAACTGGACCTTTGAATGTCCGAGAGTTCTCAGCAGAAGGAATGCAAATCAATGACATTGGGAGAAGGGACAGCTTGGAAAATACGTCTTGGTTAAATAGAATAAGACAAGGTTCAACAGGTCTTCAAACAGGTGGTGAGAACAGTTGGGCGACAGTCAGCCCGTAGACTTAACATTCTACGAGAACACTTGAACTAACTTACATTTACTGTCATACAATCAGCTAATCATACTTATTTTCATCATTGTTAATTGTATTATTTATTAAAGAACTTATATTTTTCTAATATATCCAAGTCGTTGATTGCCTTTTGTTCATTCTTGTAATCCTGTCATGCCAACATTTGTTTTGGTATGTGTGTATCCTTTTGAATAGATGTTTTCCTAGATTTTACTCAATGTTCGTACTTCGTGATAAATTTGAATTTCACTGCAAAATATGATGTGTTCATCAGTGGAACAACATAGCACTGCTTGTTGTTAAAACAACATGGTGCATATTTTTTTGCTGGTACTTTTCTTTGTTTAGTATCTAGAGTCCGGAGTTTTTCAATTTCACTGTGGTTGACATGGTCTGGTGTAACATTTCGAGCTGAATCGTTACAAAGATAATTTATCTAAGGTAACTATTTTTAGAAAACTTTTCAGTGTATTCATTTCACCCTCAAATCCAGTTTCCAGAAAGTCAAATAAAAACATATATGTGTATGTGTCAAGCTGCAACCCCAGCAACACGTTTACATAATATTTTCCTTTATGCCCCGCTGTGACAAGTAGGGGACACGTTTTGCAGCTAACGCTATGTTGATTCATATATGTGTATTCCCCGCAATGAAAAGTAGGGGATACGTTTTTGCAACCAACGCCCGGACGTCCCGTTAAGGGTTCATACTTTGTGTGATCTTCTCCAAAAATATTTGTTCATTGCTTTGGAACTTTGCACGCACAGTTTTTCATAAAAATTGAAGACTTGGTTTGATTCATGTTTTTTTTAAAACAGTATGCCATGCGTTGAACTAAGTCAACGTTTTAGCATTGATTTCTCATCGGAAATATTCTCATCTGACAGTTTTCTGGTCATTGCTTTGGTACTTTACACAGTTGATACCTATTGACGGTGCACATGTATAACGTCTGGGTTGACTCATGAATGTTAAATTAATTTATCAGGTGTTGAACATAAGTCCATCTGGACCGAAGGTCCATTGTTGACTTTTCCTATACTACATTGTAATGCTGTCTGTCGTCTGTTGTAAAATTTTAATATTTTAGACTTCTTTTCCAAAACCACTAAACCATTTACAACCACACGAAGGGGATTCAGATTTGTTCAATTGATTGGACTCGGCCCTCAGGGGGCGTCAAAAGGGGGGACATTTTCAAAAATCTTCTTTTTATAAACCAGAAGGCCTAGCGTTTAATGTTTTTGGTAGGTAGTAACCTTAAGGCACGGTGAATCAAGTTTAATCAGGGCGTGACCCTGGGAACAAATAGGTTTAGCATGTTTGGGTCAAAGTTGAACATAATTGAAAACAAGTTAATTTTTCTCATTTTCGACTTCTTGTCCAAAACCAATAGACCAAACAACCAAATTTTGTATGAAGCATCCCAAGGGAAAGGGCATTCCGATTTGTTGAAGTGAAGGGGTTTGACTTCCAGGAGTGCCACTAGGGGGCAAAAGGGGAGAAACAGACAAAATGTTAAAAAAAATATTCTCTTATAAACTAGAAGGCCTAGAGCTTAATGGTTGTCAGTCTTGAATATAACTACTACTTAATTTTGTTCTTCAAGCTAAAATGTATATATTTTCTAATATTTTCTAGCTGGGAACTACTCTCTTGGTTGTGTTTGGAATTTTATTGCAGTACAGTGTGTTTCAATGTGCTGTTTAAATGGCCCTGTGTTCGAACGAAATGGGTAATTTAACGTCTTCAGCGTACCATAGTGGCCATTAGAAGGTGGAATGGCCCTGTGTTTGAACGTACATGTAGATACATGTAGGATTATATAGTAAATTCCACTTGTGGTATGATCCCTTCAAGGGCTGCCAATACTAGTAGCCATGCAGTGATTAAGACGCATATATACCTAGCTATTTAGTTCACAGTGTGTGCATTATAGGGATGACAGTAAAAAATCAATTGCTATATAATTCATTAGAATGTTTCATTCCATAGAGGATGTTTGCGTAAAAATTTTGATATCAACCAATACCTTCAAATAAACATTGTTCCTAACCATTCAGTTAATCCACCCCAGATGTAGGGACAGCTTGATGAAAAAAGATATGGACATTCAATCAAAAATACCCCTGTAAAACGATTACAAATCCAGCCGGTCACAAAAAAATGATAAAATTTGGAAAAATACTAAAATCAAGAGAAACGTAAACTATCATGATTTTTCCAAACCAAAAATGACTAAACTTTATTTTATCATTTTAGTTATTTATCCATCAGCCAATCAGAGAAGGCCAGGAAGTTTAACCGTACTTCAAGTAACCAAATACACTAGGCCTCGCCCCACCTGTCAATCAGATTTGCTACTGTCAAACCTATATCCTCATACACACACACATACACACACACACACAATCAAGGCACTGCGGTGAATAATCTTTGTCATGATCAGCAGTGTTAAATTCGTAAACATTGTTACACCTTCACACACTTGAGTAAGACTAAAAAATGGCCAATTTAATCTTATCATGTCTGTTTGTCACACAGTCATTGAGATGCATGTTGTAAACAAATCAGTATGCAATGATTAAAAGAAAAGCTTGCATTGAAATGCCTTGTATTAAAATAAGTATAAATATAAAGTTAATAAAATAATGTTTAGGTAGTTGACTAGTAACTATACATTCTTGTAACCTATGTCACTATTAGTATGCTGCCTTATGTTAACGTTTCACATTTCTGACTTCTCAAAAACCACTCGACTAGTTTCAACCAAATTTGGAAGTAACCATCCTTTGGTGAAGAGAATTCAGATTTGTTTAAATAATCAGATTATATGTATAATTTGACCTCCAGGGAGCTTGGGCAATTATATGCTACATTGTAAATATGAGAACAAAATTATGAAAATATTTTGACTCAATCAAAAAAATAATTGTCAGCAAAAATTGAGTATGGCAAAATAACTAAATTTCAAGAAAAACAGTGCAAGATGGCTGCATAAATATCTACTAATAAAAAATTTACGCATCAAAGTTGTATATTTGCATGCACAATTCAAAGAACGAATGAGTCTTTATATACAGGAGCTATAATACCGATTATAATTTATAGTGATATATATTATTTGTCATGTAGGTGAAATGTATTTTTCAGTGGAAATGAAATTGTAAAATTTCTGCAGGACATTCCCAAGGCTTTACATGTATATCATGACAAGGTCCCTCATTCCAGACAAACTGAAGTACTGGGGGATTAGAGGTAGTACTCATGACTAGATCCAGAATTTCCTCTTAGATGACTCCCTGTATGTCACTTTATTTTATATGAAACATGCATATACATAGCTCATAGATTTTGTTTCATCACAGGACTGTCATTAGGGATTGTCAGGATGGGAAGTCCCAATCCAAACTTGGTTACTAATTTGTGTTCCTCGCACTCAGATCTACCCTCTGATGCAGTATCCTTATAACGGGAGAAAAATAGATCTGGTTTCAATCAGATTGTTAAAAATACATAATTAGCTTCAAAGTCATATTTCATTAGTTTGTTGGTCCAATAGTTTTTTGCTGATATAATTTTCTCGGTTATGTTGTTCCATATACATGTCTACTATTTTATTAATCAAAAAGTATTTCCTAACATCTAGATGACAATGCTGTTTCTTTATCTTCAAGGAATGACCTCTAGTAGTTGTATTATCTTGCAGTTAGAATATAAATGTACAAGTCTAATTTTCTCCCCTTAAAATCATCTGAACAAAAGGATTACCTCATGTATATCTTCATGTGGTGTACTATCATTGTGTTAAGTTTGATTGAAATTCATTAAACCGTGTAGGAGGATGGGAGTTGCACTTTAAAATGATGGTATAATCTATCTTTCAGTGAGGCCAAACAAAATTAATACTGTGTTTCTGCTAACGGCTTCAAAAAAACTAGGGTAGGTAGGTAGGCAAATCTTTTTATTTTACTTTAAGGTTTTACATAGGTTAAATAGAACATAGGTTCTGACTTTAACAGTGCTTGTCTGAAAATGGCATAAAAACTTTTAGGGTAGGCACTAAAAATTAGGGTTGGTA
>JAUMGZ010171908.1:0-14879 GCA_032359645.1 Pododesmus macrochisma | reverse complement strand
TCAGGTTTTATACTAGGATCAAGCCAGGTGTCTGTACCTATAATTATGTCAGGTTTTATACTAGGATCAAGCCAGGTGTCTGTACCTATAGTTATGTCAGGTTGTGTACTAGGATCAAGCCAGATGTCTGTACCTATAATTATGTCAGGTTTTATACTAGGATCAAGCCAGGTGTCTGTACCTATAATTATGTCAGGTTTTATACTAGGATCAAGCCAGGTTTCTGTACCTATAATTATGTCGGGTTTTATACTAGGATCAAGCCAGGTTTCTGTACCTATACTTATGTCAGGTTTTATACTAGGATCAAGCCAGGTTTCTGTACCTATAGTTATGTCAGGTTGTGTACTAGGATCAAGCCAGATGTCTGTACCTATAATTATGGCAGGTTTTGTACTATATGTGATGTTATTTATTAAATGTTGCTTACGTTTGATAGATTTGAAGTTGATATCTAATACACGTAGAGGTATTTTGCAATTTGATTGATTTTCTTGGTGCGTATTGTTGTCGATTGATGGGATGGTTTGGTGGAGACTGTTGGTGACATAAGACTGCCTTCCATATCTTCTTAGTCAACATACAAGCTTTCAAAAGAGTTTTGTGAGTAATCGAAGGGGCATGTGCTGTAGTTTGATTGGTCACAGATAAAACAGTGCCAGCTGACCATACTGTCATTTAATTGGTCATATGTGTTATAGATACTATGGCAATCAATATGGTACCACTCTCACAAGTTTCATAGACAATACCCTTGTGATCCCAGGTAACTGTGTTATCACATGTGCCACACTTGTATCTTGAGCTATCATAACTTGGACCAGGGTTACTTTCAATATCATTGGATTGTGTTATTACCATTATAATCAAAAATAATACTAATTTGCTTGGCTTAGGTTGATCTGTTGAATGTTTCTTACGAATAAGTTTAAGCATGGTGATGGTCAAGGTGGTTTGGGATGGTAAGTTCTAAATACTCTGATGGTTTATGGAGTGTACTTACGACCATCAAATCTATATACATAGAAAGATCAACCGAACATGGTAACACATGCATGTCTGCCCTCTGTAAATGTAAGTGTGTTATCAAGTTGTTAAGAAAGCAAGTCATATGTTCTTAGTTGCAGTCGTTACCATAATAATCACGAAATGAGATTTGAACGAGAAATGCAAGTACGATCCACGATCTTAGTAAATGAGAAGTACACCTCTGACAGTGACAAGGCATGTTGAAAAGTGACTTACTGGCGTCGAGGTTGGGCTGGACCTGTGAAGACACGACAAACACATAAAGATTAGTTAGGATGAGGCTATATATTTGTATCCAGTTGCTGCCCTGGGTCACAGAATGATGCACACACAAATGGGCAAAATATTAATGATGAATACACAGATTGGATGATCTTTTCTGAGAGTGCAAAAAGTTGTTTACACCGGGAGTCACCTTTGTGACCTCGCTTGCGGGAAATATGCTATAATAGACAATATTATTATGATTGCAGTATTTATCAGAGTTTTTACGTAATGATGTATGTAAAGGAATGCAAACCGGTACAACCAGTCTGTTCACAATATAACAGCTAGGATAAAAGGTGAATTTGGTATTTTCCCAGGAAAATATTTTGAAATTGATGCCTAGCGTCAAGCGCACGCGCAGTCCAAGTCCTTTATGTTTTGTAATATTTTCAATTTTCATTCGAAGTCGACATTTTCCATATAATAATACTGGTGTTTGTGTTTACAAGGAAGAGTGTTGTTGTTGGTCTGAATTCTATATTAGGAACAAAGTTACTTCCAGTTATTTATAATGATATAAGATATTGTAGTGGTGTAATGGTTTAAACGTTCGTCTGAACATCGCCCCTGTAGTGGTGTAATGGTTTAAGCGTTCTCAGAATATCGCCCCTGTAATGTTGTAATGGTTTAAACGTTCGTCTGAACATCGCCCCTGTAGTGTTGTAATGGTTTAAACGTTCATCTGAACATCGCCACTGTAATGATGTAATGGTTTAAACGTTCGTCTGGACATCGCCCCTGTAGTGGTGTAATGGTTAAAACGTTCGTCTGGACATCGCCCCTGTAGTGGTGTAATGGTTTAAACGTTCGTCTGAGCATCGCCCCTGTAGTGGTGTGATGGTTTAAACGTTCGTCTGAACATCGCCCCTGTAGTGTTGTAATGGTTTAAGCGTTCATCTGAGCATCGCCACTGTAGTGATGTAATAGTTTAAACGTTCGTCTGGACATCGCCCCTGTATTGGTGTAATGGTTTAAACGTTCGTCTGGACATCGCCCCTGTAGTGGTGTAATGGTTTAAACGTTCGTCTGGACATCGCCCCTGTAGTGGTGTAATGGTTTAAACGTTCGTCTCGACATCACTTCCATGGCCGTACCTACCTATAATTGTTTTATTGCATGTTCTGCTTCGTGAAAAGAGATTCAATAAAGAAGACATATTTGAAAAGTAAGTGCTGTATGTTTTGAGTTATTATGTATTATATAATCGGTCCTCAAGGATGAAACTTGAGACAAAAAACGTGACGAATTAGTAATTATTTAAATCCTGTTTTATGTCTGTAAAAAAATAAATAACACGAACAGTGTATAAGATACTAATAACTGGCTCTATAACATTAATCAGTAGGACATTCAATATTGCATAAATAGAGAAAAGATGTAAGTAAGTCTCATTTATATTCATTGTTTTGTATGTTGGCAACGGGCAACACGTCGTTTACTTTTCTTTGCTTAGTTTCTAATGATACATGTATGTCGGAGGAAGGGAGGTCATAGCCATAATATAGAAAGCTTGCTTGGCTTTCATTAGTATTATTAAAACAAATAGATTATGTCGTCTACTCTAGTATTGGCTATCTCATATCAATCTTCTATTGTATGTGATAACCCAGTCAGTCAGAGCTCCACACACACACACACACACACACACACACACACACACACACACACACAGGAGAACACAACCCCCATTAGAAATATATACGCAGCATCTGGGAACATCCATGTAGACGTTGTAATAAGTTAATATCAAGGTGCTTATAATTAAAATGGTGTGTAAGCCAAGTTTTGATTCACTGCGTTTGTCTACCCAATTCGATAATTACTCACTGACAGGTAATAAATGCAACTTTTAACAATGGAATTCCTAATACTACGGGGAAAAAGCTATTTCAAACATAAACATTAAACTTAACCCGGAAGTGAAACTAAATCGAAATGATGAACGAGTATCGTTAATTTATAACTCGTGGATTGAGTCTCACAATTTGTTTTTTCTACATTTGACCGTTTTATATTATGTATTCGAATTTTGGGGTTATGATATTTTCGAAACCAATAATTAAAGTCTTTGTCGTCATTAAAGTATGTCATATCATCAACATGGCAGTAATGTTTCGTTAATGAAAATTTTGAAATTCCTAGGAAATAACCAAATGTGTGCATAACAAAACATTGTGTTTTACTTTACTAGAAAAAGACAACCGGAACTCATCGCATTTGTCCTGTCATTATGATTGACTGGTGCATGCACAGATAGCTAGGACGTCTGACTGTAACACAACTCTGAACATATTCAGTTTCTTTCCTTGATTTGTGTTAAGTTTTAAGAACTAAACTATAAAAACCAGGATGTCAATTTATCGATAAGTTACAAATTACAACCCGGTGCAAGTTCCCGTGAGAAAGTTTGTGGCACTTGATACAGTCAATGTAAGTATAGTTACTTCATAGGTACGACAGTGTTGTTCATTTAGGAAAGGTTTGCTACTTAGGACAAATTTAAAAAAAAAACTGTTTTTGAATATTTTGATATGGTGCATTTAAGAATAAACTATATGTCTGTTATAAAAAAGACAAAAATCAAAACTTAACCAGCTTTTTTCACAAAGGGGGGGGGGCGGGGGTTAAAACCTTCAAGCCGATCAAAGCGCCGCTTTCACATTAACACTGTGACGTCATAAATAGAGTTATCTCCCCATACTAGCAAACTTAACCTTAATCATTCAATTCTTGGGATTTTGAAAGTAAGGGGTTAAGAAAATAACGCCAACTATCCACCGAAAGAGTATGACAATACGCCAATTCATAATAATTTCATCTTCATCTTCACATTTGCCTGTTGTTAAGCAACATTTACCGGAAAGATCATTTCAAGCCGAGTAAATTGAAGGTTTTTTCTCTTCTTCCCCCAAATGTCTTTTATTATATACTAAGCACCAAGTTGAATGTGTTTCTCTTCAAGAATATTAATCGAACTCATTTTAACTAAATAGAAAAAAATCTTCAGACAAATTTGGTCTTTCGTCACACTGTTTGATGATAGAAATGGGTAGGCATAGAAAACTTCCTTTAGAGTCGTACGTGTCCTATTTGCTCCGGTGACATTAAGGATGAGTTTCTTTTTGTTTGTAAATGTTCATTGTATAATAACCTTTACTAGCAAAATATAAAACGTATTTCCGACGAAATTCCTCCGTATACAAATTGACACAACTTTGTTTGTACACATAAGGTAAAAGATAAGTGTACCGTGGGTAAATATGTATGTTATGTGCTTAATTTAATTTAAAACATTACAGCACATGCTTGGTCTACTAATTGGATCAGTGTAATTTTGACTCCGACTTTGTACTTTGCAGATGTATTGGATTAAGCATTGAACTGCTTTCAGTTGGTATTCATAGAAGATATGAATTCCAACTGAAAGCAGTCCATACTTATAATTACAATTTGCTATCCCAACAAACTAAACGGTAAATATGGTATGAGAAACTAAACGATAAGCAATGAGAAACTAAACGATAAACAATGAGTGATGGCATTCATAGGCGATATGAATGCCAACTGAATTCGGTTGGGATATATAGTGGTAATGCCATGCGATGGTAAATATTTTGATGAAAATCATTATCTTTAAGTTTTATAGCTTTTGATAAATAAAGAATTGAATTGATAACCATGTTTATATTATGAAAACAAGTTGAAGTAATGATGTCTCCTTGCTTTCAAACTAACTTGTCCCAAAAATTGCTCTGTTTATAATGATCAACTCGTTCAACTAATTTTCTTTCGCGTTTCTGATTGGTTAAGCTCTGTTCTAATAACACTTGTTATAAATATGAATTAATATGTCGGGCTCGGTCGTGAAGTGGTTAGCACGCTTACGTTAGACTATGACTATATGTGATGATAATAATTTGATATTTTCGTATTACCAACGTGTCTTTATGATTCTTTTGTTATTGTGTTCTTTTGTGAAATAAATGTTTATAGCCGTAGGTGTTTCCATCACAGCATGACATATTTTTTCAAAACATCCAATCCAAACTGTTGATTGTATTATAACAGGTGGGTGCCTTTGTTGTTGAAACCGAAACCTGTGAAGAATTTACGTGATATAACTCAGCCCTGAATATGTGTGTATTGAGGCGCGACGACTTTTCGTACATTGCTTTATATGTTTAACTCAAAGTGAATTTTTAAAATCTTTAAAATAAGTACGTTTGAATGTTAAGTGAGTAAAATACAATACGGTAAAGTGGTTTTATAGATATATAGATATATATAAATATATATAAATAGAATATTAATGTCATACTCCAGTAACCTTGAGTGCTCCGTCACCCTGACTGCATTACTCTGATTTACATATACCATGATATGAACAAGTGAATAAAATTAGTATTCCATACATATCATATGCAAAACGAATCACCATGTAGAATGCATAATAAAATAAATTTTTCATGGAAAAGATTGCACTTAGTTTCTTGAACATTAGCCTCTTTATTATTAAGAATAAAAAAATTTATATATTACAAATCTGTATTTAATTAGAATGTTTAAACACAACTCTGGGTATTGTGGACTTTATCTTGTTTGTACATTATATTATATTGCTATACCAATAGTTCACGAAGAATGGTTTTATTAATAATGAATGCTTTAAGGGTACAATAGCATCAACAGGTTGGGAGTGCACCCGATATAATCTAAAATATAAAACAAGCAAAAAGCAACGAAAAACAATCAAGGGAAAAAGTAGTAAGTCAATTGTTTCTTTGATAATGGTGATTTTCTGGAATATTGTATCAAATTATGAGTAAGTCCTTTATATGGAAAGGGCTGTCAAACAACAGTCTACTTAAATGGCTAAATAGAAAGTCTGATAAATAGTATTATCGCGCCCCTGTGTCAAAAAAAACATTCGCTCACCGGAAACAAGAATTTCTTTTAAATAAAGTTTCTTTTGAATATTGCTAACTTTTGCATGATAAAAGAAAAACGCAAGAAAAACCATACGGAGGCAAAGAAACGCAGGGACAGAGGCCGACATATGGTTTCAGGAAGAACAGTGATAATATGCAACTGTGTTACAATCTACTTCAAAATATGTAACGTTCAAAGGTGTTACAATCTACTTCAAAATATGTAACGTTCAAAGGTGTTACAATATATTTCTAAATATTTAACGTTCAACGGTGTTACAATCTCATTCACGTGACCATCAGCTTAAGGCGAATTTATCGACTATAAATGTTTTGGTTTGGATTTAGTTTGGTAAACCTTCCATTTATTATATCAAACTGGTTCAAAACTGGTTTCAGTTTTGACATTAATCGCCTCAGGAGACAGTTTCAGTGGTTTTGACATCATGTTTGCACGTGTCCCTAGAAATGTAACAGCTGTTTTAACCTTTTCCAGGTGATACTCTCACTGGAATGGTCGACTGACCATTGAATTGTGTCCAAATTCAATCCTAAAACGATCACGAAAACCATCAAACACACAGAAGCAGGACATTCTCGATATAGTTTGTTATACAATGTACTAGTTTTAGTCTGCTTCCCTCCTTTTTATTATTAAGAACGACAAAAAAATGTACTTAAGACAAAGCTACATTAATGTGCAGAGAGAACATGGTAGAGATTTGTAAAAGCCCTATTACTTGATTCAACACAGGTGTTCACAGCCAGTAATACATCAGTCATTTTGAGTTTGAAGTAATCTGCAAACCAGTTATTTACTGCAAAACTGCAAACCATGAAACTAGTTTTAAAAATATCCAAAACTACAAACCAAAACCGGAAATGGTTATTGTCGAAAAATTCGCTCTTGGTGTCCGTATGCACATACTTATACTTGATTTATATCATAGGCGTAGCTTGAGCTTTAAAATAACCGAGGCAGGGGTCTGGAAGGCGCAGCCCCCCAGAAGCTAGCGACATTTTTATATTATGTTCTTTTTTTACCGAGGCAGCTGCCTCGGTTGCCTCAGTTCAAGCTATTGTACAAAACGACCACATATATTTAACTTTGCACGTTTGTTTAAAGAACAAAATATAACAGTATTAAATAAGTTATGTAAATTCATATCAATCATCCAACAAAAGGAGTCTATACTCCTATTGGTTGAAAATTGTATTGTATACCCACGCAATTTCACCATTAATTGTATTGTAAATATATTGCATGGCCGTAACTACCCATGAGGCAGCAGAGGCTGAAATTTTGGTAGATATCATATATTAATTGTTAATTATCTTTTAAGAATACATAAAATGTAAAGGGTTTGCCTCGGCTGATACCCTAGTAACGGCCATGTATTGCATTCATCTCTACACTGTAGTAACCAGTTTATGAGAATAAAGTTATTGTATTGTATTGTGCTGGATCATTGACCTTACTAACTTTTGGGGCCATCAATAAATGAAATAAGTACCCACTTCTTGTTGTTATAAATATTTGATCCACGTTGTTTTACTACATGTTTTGAAAGACAATAACACGAGTGCGACTCTACATTGTGTAGTGATTTTTATTCTTTAACGTAAGTTACTAACACGTTGATAAATATGCAGTAGCAAACGAACTATGAATAATTTCTTGGCACCTGATAAAGGAAGACTAAAACTTCCGTTTTAATTAAATTGTGAAATGTATGCTAATTGCTCATGCTGACAAGATGATTAACACCCTATACTTATATACACACAATCTGTCCTAGTTTTCTGACTCTTCGTCTGCTTGAATTCAGTCAAATTAAGATGTGATGTAAACGGGAAGACGCTGCCTCTCGGTTCCGCTTCAGTTCCCTTGAATATTTAGACACAATTTGGGTCAAAAAGTTCGGTTATCGTCAGATTAATTCTAATTCTATTTATTGCGCTTTCACTGTCGTTCCATATCATATAGTATTGAATTCAGTCGACATTTTGAGACCATCAAACCTGTTCGGCACGAGTGGATGCTGATCAAATTTCGTGCTCAGCTGTCTTGGATTTAGCTAACTTAATGATTCTCGGGCCACTTAGTTTGTGTCAAGTGTAAAAGGCATATTAACATCACCACAGGGTCGGTGAGATTGGATTTAGCTAGCAGTCGGCTCTGGTGTATGTTGTTGTGTGTTATCGTGATGTGTATTCTTTAATACACTCAGATCGACAGACACTGTTCATACTACAATAACTGCTTACCGTTGTAGCAGACGTTATATTCATATCCTTTATTAAAACCTGGATTGTATACATTTCTTTGGAAAATTATTGTATGCTGTATCAACAAAACTTGTGATTATTCCATATTGGATTATCAATTTAATACCACAAAAGTTAGTAAGACATTTTATCGTGTTGGTTTATAATTGAGAGTCCAATACAGCGTTAAGGTAAGTGACTGTGTTATTGTGTGTGTTATATAACAAACAAAACTGAAATATTAAGTAAAATAGAAAAAAAAAGTTCACTAAAAAATCAAGGACCACTATTTGGTATATTTCTGAAACATTTAAAATTTGATAGTAGATCTATACCCACAGAGATTGAATTAGATTATTGTATTACAAAGTAACATTGACTGTGCTTTTAATGACCTTAGTTAACCTGTTGGCAAGAAGTTGAAGTTACATTTGAATTAGCCGAATTTTACGTAGCTGTAGTCTGTTTTTACCTGTTAATCCCTGCCATGCACAGGTATGTGAAGATTAAACTACTTTAAGATTTATATGCCTATAATATAAACCCAGCATGCAGTTAACCCGTATGTATGAATGTTAATTCAACGTTTGATTACAATTTTAAATCTTACTGGGCAAATAAATAAAGGTCTAATAGAGCAAATCAGTAGGATTCTCTTTTTTTTATCAAATTCAAAATGACATCCAACTTTTATACCGCGATTAAACCCTTTTTTGACTTTATCACTCCGCTAACTCTCTCTCTCTCTCTCTCTCTCTCTCTCTCTCTCTCTCTCTCTCTCTCTCTCTATTTGCTCTTTTTCCATCTTTCTAACTCACTCAGACTCGTTCTTCCTATCTCTCTCGTACAGTAACTTTTAATTCTGACCTTCATCCCTATTTCTTACTCCCTCTCTTTCTTTCTCTATCTCTGTCTTTTCTTTTAGTCCCCCTTTACCTAGCTTTTCTCTCTTCCCTCCCCGTTCCCTTACACTCACCCTGTCTCCTTCATTTTACATAAAATATACATGCAACTGTTATTCACATTAGACTTCAGACGTTTTAACCCAATCATTCAAACAATGAGTCCTAAGTTTTGGTCGATGTTGATCTTATAAGATATTGTGTTGGTAACTACACCAGTGGTTTATTTAATTTCAAGGCGTCGTTATAACTGTCGAGTTGATCCATTATATACTGATCAATCTATACAGCATTGTTACGTGATGTTCTTGTGATCTTATAAATAGCATTAGTCGTGTAACTTATAAATGTCCTTGTATCTTCCTAGCAGTTTCAAACATCATCCTGTATGATTTATCGTCAGGCGCCATCTGTTAAACATGTACATATTTACCTAGCATTCAACCGACACAGTTGATGATCATAGCAACAGTTTAATATTAACTCATTGAGACTTATCTGAAGTATACAGGAAGTTAAGAATGACACATTTAACAGCTTACTATAAATACACTGTATTGTACCATTTAGAGATGTGTAACTTATATAACATTGAACTACTGACAAAACAGCGTGTTGTTTAATGTTGTCGAGCGATAGATATTTCCTTAGTAATTACTATGGATGTATAGTCTTTCTAGGGTTTCTTACATAATGTAATAATCGCCCCGAGTATATTCCTGAGGATGACTCGGTCGGTTTTGGTGTGTTTATGTATGGTCACTCCAAGTGGCCATTGGAGACGACTAGATCCGAGTGACCCTTGCATATGACTGGTTTTGGTGTGTTTGTGCCATTTAGAAGAATGGTCTTGGTGTTATTGTGTGATTGCTCTGATTGGCCACCGAAGATGACTTGGTGTTGATGTGTTTTTCTACGATCACCTAGATGGACAATGGGAGATAACGTGTCTTGGCGTTCTTTTAAAAAAAAAAAAAAACAAAAAAAAAAACCTTAGAAGGAATCACTCCGTTAATATTTTGTTCAAATGATAAAGGCCTTGCATCCAAGAAAGAGGTTTTCCAGGGGGGCCAACATGGATTTTTTTTTTTAATTTTCAACTTTTCAACTTTTTCTTAATACAATGAAAGGCTTAAAGGCTGAAGTTGTTAAGACTTGCATTTTAAGAAACCTGGGGCTTGGCAAGAGATGTGTGTTCAAGGCGTGAACCCTGGGGTGAAATATTGGTTGTATGTATACCCATGTATCACATATATTAACTCTTTCACATGTTCAACTTTCACAGAATCACTGGGCCGTTTTCTATCAAAGTTGCATACTTAAGGGACGAGGATTCCGATTATTCGAACGATAAACTCGGCTCACAGGGCAACACAAGAGGACGCCGCCGGGGGCAAAAAGGATATTTTGACCGAATTAAAAAAACATCTTTTAAACTCAATGCCCTAAAATGTAATGCATATTCATTGTATCTTAGTACATGGATATCATAAGTTTGTTCAAAGGTGTGACCCTGAGTTAAGGTGTGACCCTGATTTCAAAGGTGTGACCCTGAGTTAAGGTGTGACCCTGAGTTCAAAGGTGTGACCCTGAGTTCAAAGGTGTGATCCTGAGTTAAGGTGTGACCCTGAGTTCAAAGGTGTGATCCTGAGTTAAAGTGTGACCCTGAGTTCAAAGGTGTGACCCTGAGTTAAGGTGTGACCCTGAGTTCAAAGGTGTGACCCTTAGTTAAAAGGTGTGACCCTGAGTTCAAAGGTGTGACCCTGAGTTCAAAGGTGTGACCCTGAGTTAAGGTGTGACCCTGAGTTCAAAACATGTTCCTCTTGTCAGTTGACAAATATTATATTGTTGTTAAAAGCTGTTTTCAATTTTTCCTCAACCACTGAACCCAACAAGAAAACATGTTTATTAGGGTAAAGAAATGTGTTCTAATGGTGGAGAACATCAGGAGGTGGAAGTACAAAAATGCAATCTGAAAAATGCAAATGTCACAAAATTTCAAAGTCTTATAACAACAACCAAATGAAAATTATCATGGTGTTCTAGCCAAATTAAGGTCCTATGGACCACTTCTTTCCTATTGTCGCAAGGAAGGCCAACAATTCATCAAAGCTATATTTAATGCAAGCCACGGAGTATCTATTAACGTTATATGTTCTATAAAATACCACCTTTAATTTTATATATGAAAATCAGTAATATTTAGACCTTTAACGTGCACATCCGTCTAGTATTCAAATAGAAACCGTCTTATGATAACCAAAGAAACCCGTGCGCATATGTTAAAATCATCAAGGTATATTGTGAATGGTTGTGTTACATTATAGCCTCTGTTTTGTAAGATAATCTACGAGTTTCCTTGGTTAATATAAATACAAAATAATGACTACTAAGTACTTAAACCTTATAGATAATTGACTTTAGGGTTTGTAACTAAATACACACGCTGATCACTGGTGAAATGAGACATTGTCGGCGGCACATGAGTGATGTTCGTGATTAAATACTACTCACAAACTGCGTGTACGTTATATCATTGTTTTACGTGATGACATAGATGGATCAATGTCTGATTCATCAGTAAAAAGTATAATCTAATAAATGTAACCAAACAGAACTGTCACTGAAAACTCATAAGTGTACTTTAAAAAATAGGTATAGGAATGATAACGTTGCTGCAGATATGAGAATATTATCATGGCCCTAAACTATTAAACTACGTTATGTGGTTCCTTATGACGTCCACGTGCATATAATGACAACTGATGTCACGTTAGAATAGATCTTACGAAACACCTTAGTTTACTCTCAATACTTACTATGACATTTGCTTTACAAGTCATAGTGTCTGCCAGGTATGGCATTCACTAATGAGTTAGGTTATACATGTTCATATTAATTGTCTTTCGTTCGTATCAACTTCCACGTGTTTCTTTAGGTTTCATATACATTTTGTACATTGTAAGATGTTTTAAAATGCGGCAAATTTTGCTAATAGTTCAAGTAAAGTTTTTTATTAACCTTAAGTCTTACGTATCATCGGTATCATCGGTATAGAAATATAAAACACTATGTGACAAAGTATAAATGTCATATGGAGAGTTGTATATAATACATGTATATGTACAAAGGATTAATTATAGATTTATTTCAATACTTGTTAAAAACTTTTTTAAACATAAATCAAAATTAATGCATTAGTTCATAGAATAATGACCTGGAGCTTTTTAAAATATTTCATTGAATATTGTATGTCGGCCTTCTAGGTATAAAAACATCCCATTGCAAACAATGCTGAAGATGTTTGGGGTTCAAAAGGGGAAGGGCCATTACTCTAGCCGAACGGCAACCTTGACATAATCTTAATACGCAAATCACTGTAAAAATCCAGGACGTTTTGTTGAATAAGTGTTGATTATCGAAAGATTAAGCTTTTAAGCCAGTGTTTTGAAAATGGGTTTTTAAGTGAAAAGGGTCTTAATTTTGGTAAGAAGAGTTTCAATTATCTTATTTAAGTACATACAACATCATTCTTAATATAAAGATGTATAAGTTATGCAAGGTCAAATATTTTCTTCTTGAGTAGGGGAAGCAAAGCCTTCCATCTGGGATGGAGATATAATTACGCAAGATGTTTTCATATAGATGTTTGATTGTGCATGTTTATAGAATTTTGCAGTTTAATATTTGCTGCGAATACGAAATTCTACAAATATATTAAATATAGCATTTTCTATCAAATTGAGAAAAATGAATGTCTGTATTTCTTTGACAGTGGTTGTAATCTACAGTTTAAATACACTGTATCTAGCGTGATCAGTTACGGACTAATATTATCACTAGGAAACAGCTATGGACTTTCATTTATAACGCACAGGCCATAACATTATCCTATCTGATACTGCTGGTGCTGAGAAGAACTAGCACATATTTACTCAAATAATCGAAGCAGGATGTATCTTTTGTGTGTTATGTTTATAGACAGACCACCAAACGAGCTTAGGGAAGAGCAATGATACAAGAAATCCTATTGAAATGAATGGCATCGACATTTAACCACTGTAACATAAATACACGTGGAACGCAATGCATGCTTGTGCAGGTGCAGCGCGAGTTGTACATACACGGGACAATATGATTCACGTGTCTCATCGTGATAAGGAAAACAGAATATGGTGAAATGAATGTAAAGCTTGGTATTCATGATGGCAATTTTCTTCGCGGAGGTGAAAGAATATTTCATCCTGAAACGTCTGATAAAAACATGGAATTTGCTTGTTACTCGCTCAAGAATGTTCATACAATTCACATTCTTCTCATCTACACAATTGATCTGTTTCCCTCACTCTCAGGTCTAAAATGTCATTTTTATAGCTGTAAAGTCGGCAGTCGAAATAACTGAACGTTTTAGGTTGTAAAATCCATTTTTAGATTATTTTCAACAAAACTTTTGACTTATTAGAGATTGGATTTGATGTAGTGCTATATAAGATCTTTGATCGATCGGTTTGCAGTGAAAGGCACGTGCAGTTATTCATTTTGTTCTATATAAGAAACGCCCAAACTCATCACAACAAAGCGTATTTAATTCCATTTACACAATATAACATTTTATAAAAGTTAGGAAACAAGGTTACAAGGAAAACAGTTTTCTCTTGTGATTTTCATGTGTTTATTTATAAGTTAATAGTATATTAAGCTTCCACATAAACTGTAGATTGGCATGATAATCTCCTTATCAGTGGTAGATCTTCTCCTTATCAGTGGTAGATCTTCTCCTTAACAGTGGTAAATCCTCTCCTTAACAGTGGTAGATAATCTGCTTAACAGTGGTAGATCCTCTCCTTATCAGTGGTAGAAAATCTATTTAACAGTGGAAGTTCCTATCCTTAACAGTGGTAGATAATCTGCTTAACAGTGGTAGATAATCTCTTTAACAGTGTAAGATCCAATCCTTAAAAGTGGTAGATAATCTGCTTAACAGTGGTAGATCCTCTCCTTATCAGTGGTAGAAAATCTATTTAACAGTGGAAGTTCCTATTCTTAACAGTGGTAGATAATCTGCTTAACAGTGGTAGATAATCTCTTTAACAGTGTAAGATCCTATCCTTAACAGTGGTAGATAATCTCCTTAGCAGTGGTAGATCCTTTCCTTATCAGTGGAAGAAAATCTCTTTAACAGCGGAAGTTCCTATCCTTAACAGTGGTAGATCCTCTCCTTATCAGTGGTAGATCCTCACCTTAGCAGTGGTAGATAATCTGCTTTACAGTGGTAGATCCTCTCCTTATCAGTGGAAGATCCTCTCCTTAGCAGTGGTAGATAATCTCCTTATCAGTGGTAGATAATCTCTTTAACAGTGGAAGATCCTATCCTTAACAGTGTTAGATAATCTGCTTAACAGTGGTAGATAATCTCCTCAACAGCGGTAAATCCTCTCCTTAACAGTGGTAGATAATCTGCTTAACAGTGGTAGATCCTCTCCTT
>JAUMGZ010171897.1:0-14884 GCA_032359645.1 Pododesmus macrochisma | reverse complement strand
TTTTAATGTGTTCCTCGTTTTTAAAGATAAAAATGAGGAAACTAAAGAGAATAGGATTACCAGTGAGAGAAGAGCTAGTCTTCTGAATATTTATTTATTTTATTGGGGTTTAATGTTCCATTAACATATGTCTAGGTCATATTGAGTAGGACTGTCACAATACAGGTAAAGCGTACCCCGATATATTGCAATATTTATATAACATCACGATACGTATCACGATATATAAATGTAGATGACATGACCAATATATATTCATCCAAAATGTGCCAAAGATTTCTTTATTTGCATGTGTGTTGGGCACCATGTGTATCTCTGAGCCGTGACTTTCTGCAATATTGTTGTTTTAGTTAGAGATTATTAATCTTAACAGCGCTTGAAATGTATGTGCTTTAATTAAATGCTTTTCAATCGTTTACGTGATATTGCAATGATTTATGCGAGAGTCGGAGTTGTTTCTGAATTGTCAAAACACAATCTTTTCCTGGTTATGAAACTAAATTAAAAGGTTTTTACCTTAATTAAGTCTCTTTTTTGAGTCCATCTGGACCAAAGGTCCAAGGTGGACTTTTTTCATACAAATCCTGTCCACCGTCGTTGTAAGCTTTTCATATTTTCGAGTTCTTATCCAAAACAACTGGTTTCTCCTAAACCGCTTGACTAATTTCATACAAACTTGGTAGGAAGTATCCCTATAGCTAGGGGAAGGGGATTTAGATTTGTTAAAATAAAGAGGTTGGGCCAAAAGGGGGAAAATTTGAAAAAACTTCAAAAATCTTCTTCTAATAAACTAGAAGATATAGAGCTTAATGTTTAGTTATGTAGTAACTTTAGGACATGGAAAATCAAGTTTGTTCAAAGCCTGACACTGGGGTCAAAAATAGGTTATGCATTTTGGGGTCAAAGTTCAACACTATGGCAAAATATGTAAACTCTTCAAATTTTCACATTCTTGTCCAAAACTACAGGACCAATTTCATCCAAACTTGATAGGAAGTGTTCCTGGGGGAAGAGGGTTCAGATTTGTTCAAATGAAGGGGCTCTGCCTCCAAGGGACACCACTCTGGGGGCCAAAGAGGAAAAATTTGACAATATTTCAAAAATCTTATCCTAATATAAATAAGAAGGTTTAGAGCTAATTTAATTGCTTTAGTATATATATATATATATATATATAGAGCATGGAGAGCCATGTTTGTTCAAGGTGTGACCCTGGGGTGAAAAATAGGTTACACAACATTTAGGGGTCAAAGTTCAACACTATGTATAGTAAATATGTTATCTTTTCACATTTTTGACTTCTAGTTAAAAACTACTGGACCAATTTCATCCATACTTGGTACAAGACATCTCTGTGAGAAGGGAGTTTAAATTTGTTCAAATGATTGGTCTCAATCCTGAAGGGGTGCCTCTTTTTTATGTTGCTGAAAAAGTAGTGGAGGGTGTATTTGACCACATTATAAGGTTATCTAATTTTGTGACTTTTTGAAGCTATTGTTTGTTTGTCCATTACTTTTGTTCTGTTTATCCTATTTCTTCAATTCTTGCTAAACCTGTGAAGCTTTCTAAAGTTTCAATTTGTATTTACTTTTTGACAATATTTACGAAGGAAACTACAGATCCTGTACGCACCACAGCGATTCCAAGTCAATTTTTATACAGAATGTAGGCTATGTTCTGTTATTTTCTGCCACCTTATAGATATACCTGCCATTTTCTGCCACCACAAAACTATAGATAATTGCGATAAAATATGAGAACAAAATTAGCAATTCCTATAAGCACGAATACAGTGACAACTTTAGGCAATATTTATAGACAGTGACAGTCAATTTATTTTGGTTTAAAAAGGGGTTTTCCTTGTATGGCACCAGTTGCATGGTTAAAGAGCGGCAAAAAGGAAACTCTTAATTATTGCGAGGAACACCTGATCAGGGGGATATCAAAACAAGATTTCAAAAAATGATTTCAAAAAGTTAAAGTTGTTACTTTTGTTGGAACTGCTGGTACTGTCGACTTAAAACTAAAACGTTTTTGAAAAATGATATATCTATTGAACTTGCTTGTTTATCATTCAATAGAAACAGGGTCAAATACTGAACTAAGAAAACTATTGTCATTCTTCAAAACAATATAACTATTGTTGTGTTTATATTATATGCATACCCTAATTAACAAACCATGACAACGTAGTACAATGTACATGTAGTGACTATTATCATTTTTGTTGTTTTGAAAACTGGGGCTTTCAAGTCATTAATTCAATGAGTATGAAATTTGGTGGTTACTTTTCATTCGGCAGTTTTAACTAGTTATTGGGCTGTTCGTACTTTCGGCTGTTATTACTTCTCATTCAGCAGTGCTAACATTTCATTCGATTCGGTCGTACTAACTTTTCATTCGGCTGTTATAACACTTCACTGCTGTCTTGTGAAACATAGTCCTATCGATATCTATGTCAAATAAAAAGTTAACATTAATAAATAAACAACAATCTATACATTCCCTGTGTGAACTTATGACAACATGTTGTTATATTTGATTTCTATAAACCATTGATTCTCCTAACATATTACTATTGTTTTTATTCCATCTGGACCGAAGGTCCAAAGTGGACTTTTCTCATACAAATCCTGTCCGTTGTCCGTCGTCCATTGTAAACTTTTCACATTTTCGACTTCTTCTCCTAAACCGCTGGACCAATTTAATCAAAACTTGGTAGGGAGTATTCCTTGGGGAAGGGGATTCAGATTTGTTCAAATGGAGGGGCTGGGCACACCAGGGGGCAAAAAAGGGGGAAAATTGACAAAATTTAGCAAAAAAAATTTCCCAATAAACTAGATGGCCTAGAGCATAATGCTTTGGTATGAAATAACTTTAGGGCGTGGAAAACTATAAGTTTGTTCAAGGCATGACCCTGGGATTAAAAATAGGTTACACGTTTTGGGGTCAAAGTTCAACACTAGTACTATAGCAAATATGTTAACTATTTACATTTTCAACTTCTTTTCCTAAACCACTAGACCAATTTCTTCAAAACTTGGTAGAGAGTATCCCTAGGGGAATGGGATTCAGATTCATTCAAATGAAGGGGCTTGGCCCCCAGGGGGCGTCGCTAGGGGGCAAAAAAGGAGGACAATTGACAAAGCTTCAAAAATCTTCTTCTTATAAACTAGACGTCCTAGAGCTTAATGTTTTGGTATGGAGTGACTTTGGGGCATGGAGAACTAAATTTGTTCAAGGGGTTACGCGTTTTGGGTCAAAGTTCAACACTATAGCAAATATGTTAATTTTTCATATTTTCAACTTCTTGTCCAAAATTACTGGACCAATTTCATCCAAACTTGGAAGGAAGTATCCCTAGGGGAAGTGGATTCAGATTTGTACAAATGAAGGGGCTCAATCAACAGGGGGCGTCTCTTTTGGGTCCAAAAGGGGGAAAATTTGACAAAAATTTTAAAATCTTCTAATAAACTAGTAGGCCTAGAGCTTAATATGTTGGTATATAGTAACAAAGTTTGTTCAAGGCGTTACCCTGGGGTCAAAAAAAGGTTACACGTTTTGGGGTCAAAGTGCAATGCTATATTTGTATAGCAAATATGTTAACTTTTCACATTTTCGACTTCTTGTCCAAAATAACTGAAACAATTTTATCCAAACTTAATAGGAAGTACCCCTATTGCAGGGGCTGAACCCCCAGGGGGCGCCACTTTGAGGTCCAAAAGGGGGAAACTTTTATCAAAATTCAAAAACTTTCTTTTAATAAACTAGAAGGCCTAGAGCTTAATGTTTTGGTATGTAGTAGTTTTAGGGCATTGAGAACCAAGTTTGTTCAAGTCTTGAACCTTGGGTCAAAATTAGGTTTCACATTTTGGGGTCAAAGTTCAACACTATAGCAAATATGATAACTTTCCAATTTTTGACTTCTTCTCCAATATTAATGGACCGATTTAATTCAAACTTGGAAGAAGTCTTTCCTAGGGGAAGGGGGTTCAGATTGGTTCAAATGAAGGGGCTCAGCCCCCAGGGGGAGCCACTATATGGGCCATAATGGGTAAAATTTGACAAAATATAAAAAAAATCTAATAAACTGGATGGCCTAATGCTTTGGTTTGCAGTAACATTAGGGAATTGAGAATCAAGTTTCTTCAAGGTGTGACCCTGGGGTAAAAAAAGGTTACACATTTTGAGGTCAAAGTTCAACACTATATATATAGCAAATATGGTATTTTCACATTTGGGACTTCTTGTCCAACACTACTTGACTGATTTCATTGAAACTTGGAAGATGTCACCCTAAGGGGGAAGGGGATTCAGATTTGTTCAAATGACGGGGCTAGGTACCCAGGGAGGGTCACTTGGGGGCCCAAATCAGGGAAAATTTGATAAAATTTCAAAAATCTTACAAACTAGAAGGCCTATAGTACATAATGCTTTGGTTTGTAGTAACTTTAGGGTATGGAGAACCAACTTTGTTCAAGGAGTGACCCTAGGATAAAAAAAAACTCAAATGCCAATCCAGATGGACGTTAAGGCCCCATGGGCCTCTTGTTACTTTGTAAAAGACCTGATGTAAGGATAAATTTTCTAAGCGTTTTTCTAAGAGAAAAATGCAATGTCCTCAAGTGACTCATGTACCTTTCTTAATATGTAATATTAGAAGAGAAAGTGATTGATTTTTAAAATATGTTAAAATATTTTATAGTAATTGTCTTGGTTTATGATATGTCATGAATAATAACACAGATATAATTATTATAATTTCCTATATTATCATTAGGTACTCTTATTCTTGCTCCTTGCTATGTGCTTAGCATTCTGGGTAGGAGAATGACTAGTTGGCTCAGCATCAGGATAATATGACAGTGTGATTTATCATGTGTTAGTGGCATGATATTTCAATGAGGCAGCACTTTAAAGTCCCCATCAGTGTACACTGTCACGAGCAGACACGTACTGTCTAGATTTGACCTAGACATGAGTTGAAAGGACAATTAAACGCAATAACATAATTAAAAAATAAGAACAAGAATAAAAAAATATATAGACTTATGTATAAGGAAAGTCAGCAGGCTTTGTGGATTTTCATCAAATAATCTTCAAAATCTCAATCTTACCTATATATAACTATAAATAATGGTGGAAGAAAGTAGAAAATGACTCTAGAAACTAGAAAAAAGATTTACGGGGGAAAAAGAAACAGACAAACAAACGGAAATTATACTCTAGAACCTAGAAAAAATATATATGGGGGAAAAAAATGGACAAACAAACAGGAATTATACTCTTAGAACCTAGAAAAAAGATATATGGGGGAAAAAGAAACGGACAAACAAACAGGAATTATACTTAAAATGAAACAAAAGGTCTCAGATTTAGAGCTGCATAATTCATTAAAAGCAAGGAGGAAATAGAGTCAGCATTCTACATACATATTGAAACAACAATTATACAATCAATTTTTATGAGCACAGAAATATACAAACAAGAATTTGTTATTTTTTACAATGAATACATGTATTTATATAAATGGATTGCACAGATATGTATAGGGATTGATTTTAGTTTGGCCATATATTTAATAGATTATTTTGTTGCAAATCAATATTTGATTTATGTGTAAAAGAGATAATACAGAATATACATCATATACTCATAGATCACCTTTAAAGGGAAAGTAGGAAATTCTCTTATGAACTGTAAAATGTTGTAATATCTTAACACTTTATACTCATCAATCTTTATCATGTTCGTAGTCAAGATATTTTATGAAATCGAACTTATATTAAGTCTTTTATACATACATTTAATCCATCTTTGGAGTCTCTTATCGTTGAAGTGCTGAATCACTTGCCTTGCTTATATTTTTTATAACCAATTTTTAAGTTATAATTCACCAATGTCATTACATATTTTTTTTAGTGGACACAAACTGAAAATGTTTACTAAGTCAGTGCTTTACATTCCGTTCTTTGCTGTAATGACAGGGTAATCTAATATGTTGAAAAGATTCAGTGATTTTACAACTGTTTTTAGTCCATCTAGACTGAAGGTCCAAGGTGTACTTTTCTCATACAAATCCCGTCAGTCGTCCATCTGTCGTCATTAACTTTTAACATTTTTGACTTCTTCTCCTAAACCACTGCAGCAATTTCATCCAAACTTGGTAGAAAGTATCCCTAGGGAAATGGGTTTCAGATTTGTTCAAATGAAGGGGCTAGGTCCCCAGGGGGCGCCAATTGGGGGAAAATTTGACAAAATTTCAAAAATCTTCTAATAAACTTGAAGACCTAGAGCTAAATGTTTTGGTATGTAGTAACTTTAGGGCATTGAAAACTAAGTTTGTTCAAGGCATGACCTTTGGGGCAAAAACAGGTAACACCTTTTCGGGTCAAAGTTTAACACTAGCAAATATGTTAACTATTCACATTCCGACTTCTATCCTAAAACTACTGGACTAATTAAATATTTCATCCAATCTGGAAGAAGTTGTCCCTAGGGGAAGGGAGCTCAAATTTGTTCAAATGACGCCCCAGGGGGCGCCACTTTTGAGACCAAAAGGGGTAGATTTGACAAAATTTCAAAAATCTTCTTCTAATAAACTTGAAGGCTTAGAGCTTAATGTTTAGGTATGGGCATTGGAAACCAAGTTTGTTCAAGGCGTGACCCTGGGGTCACAAACAGGTTATGTGTTTTGGGGTCAAAGTTCAACACTAGCAAATATGTTAAATATTCATATTTTTGACTTCTTGTCTTAAACTACTGGACTAATTTCATCCAATCTTGGTAGAAGTCATCATTAGGGGAAGGGAGTTCATATTTGTTCAAATGAAGGGGTTCAGCCTTTTGAGGGGGGACCAAAAGGGAGAAATTTGACAATATCAAAAATCTTTTTATAAACTAGAAGGACTATAGCTTAATGCTTAGGTATGAAGCAACTTTAGGGCATGGGGAACCCAGTTTGTTCAAGGTGTGACCCCGGGGTCAAAAATAGGTTGCAGATTACGAGGTCAAAGTTCAACAATGTATATATATTATAGCAAATATGTTAACTTTTCACATTTTTGACTTCTTTTCCAAAACAGCCTAACCAATATCATCCAAACTTCGAAGAAGGCATCCCTAGGGGAAGGGATATCAGATTTGTTCAAATGATGGAGCTAAGCCCTGAGATGGCACCACTAGAGGGCCAAAAGGGGCTTTGTGTTGTGATTTGTAGTTACCTTTGGGCATTGAGAACCAACTTTGTTCAAGGCATGACCCTTGATCAAAAGTATTTAAATGCCAATCCAGATGGACGTTAAGGTCTCGTTGGCCTCTTGTTTAATTAATCTCAGTGAATATTTTAACTCAGTGAGTATCAATTAAAATTGTACTAAATTGACATTTTATCAAAGTTTTATATTTACAAATATTCTAAATATTGTTTAAAATACACTTTTTGATTACAGCACTAATACTTGTCTATATATTTATGTTTATATTTATGACCATATTTAGATTCTCCATGTAGAAAGTCATCACAGATACACAATATTTGAGCTGCCCCTTAGAAAAGATACACAATATTTGAGCTGCCCCTTAGAAAAGATACACAATAATTGAGCTGTCCCTTAGAAAAGATACACAATATTTAAGCGTCCCTTAGAAAAGATACAAAGTCACAGCTAAAGTGTTAATACATTCCATTTATATTAATTTCATAAAATGTTGCCTTAATGCCCGAAAGATTCTTTTTAAAGGGGTGATGTGCTTATAGTATAAACTATACAGACATACAAAAGTTTTGTGAAATATACATGTATGTTAAAAATAAAACTAAACTTTTTCGTCTATTTTACATGTTTTAAGAAATGTGTTTTTCAAAAGTGAAATTTTCTAAAACGGCAGCTCAAATTCCTTTTCTTAATAATACACATGTTTTAAAACATGCATTTGTAACATAAGATTGTTGTCAAATATATTATATACCAGAAAATGTGTACTCTACGTTGTTTTTGAATAAGAAGAGTATAATATAAATGTGGTCGATATGAAGCATAATTCAATATAAACTGCAAAAAGAAGAACTAATGAGAGGTGATAAGAGGAAGGCCCGCAGGACAAGGAAGTGGGCTGTCCTCCTCTTTTTGAGGAAAAAATAGGAAGTTATATTTTAACTCCATGGTAAAAAGTGTACGTTAAAGCCATGGTTTCCCTTTGTCTTCACTCTACTTATTTATATGTCAGAATTCTGGAAAATGCACCATTTTGACATCAAAAATCAAACTTTTCTCCGGAGGCCGCGAGAATGTAGGAAACTGCACCATCTTGACATCAAAAATCAAAATGCTCTTGGGGGATACTGCCAAAATGCAGGAAACTGCACCATCTTGACATCAAAAATCTAAATTTTCTTTGGGGAATCCGCCAGAATGCAGGAAACTGCAGCATCTTGACAAAAAAATCTAAATTTTCTTCGGGGAGGCCGCCAAAATGCAGGAAACTGCACCATCTTGACGTCAAAAATCTAAATTTTCTTTGGGGAGGCCGCCAGAATGCAGGAAACTGCACCATCATGACATAAAAAGTCAAAATTTCTTGGGTAGGCCCAAACCCCAGCTACCGCGCCTCCATCCACTATATATGTCGCCCGTGCTCTAGTTCGCTTTGCTTATCTTTTTTTGCTGGTTGGTTTACGCTGGAATCTGATTTATATTGATCCCAGGTTTACGTAAGGTTCGGTCCCTCCACTTTAAAAATGCTGCTACGAGACTGAGGAGGAGAATGCACTTGAATATCAGGATACAACAAAGACAAAACGTAACCTTTCTGCATGTGTTTAGCTTTGAACATGACCAACCAACAACCAGACTACAACATTCTTGTCGTTTCAACCTTTGTCCAAACAGAATGACAGATATCAGGACCCAACCTTCCGCATTTGTATTGCTTTGAACTAGTCCAACCAACAAGCAGGTGGACAGCATAAACCCTAGCCTTCTGTTTTTGTAAAGTTTTGAACTAGTCCAAATATCAACGAGAGTGACATGTATTAGGATCCCGCCTATGTAGTCGTTTAGTAGTTGTGAACAGGAACCATTAATATTAATAAGATATTATTGTCTGATGACAAAGTTTATGCCAGAAGTACAAAATTTCAAACTGAGACGTGTGACAAAGTCATGGAACAGTTAATCATATCTGCATATAATATTACTAGACAGGTTATCTTGACCGTACATTAAGTAACCTGTCTAGGTATTTAAAGGATAGCATTCAATTATCGCAAGCGTGTCTCGTGTAATTAAGTTAACAACGATATCTTCTTGGTTGGTTAGGTTTCCTGCATATAACAATCTGTGATGCCATTGGATAACCTTCTGGTCCAAGTATCTGACCTAATTCGTAAATGAACAGTGTTGACCGATCGTGTCTTGAGTGTCGCAACTGTATCGTAACTGTATATAACAGATACGCGCTTACGTGCTTTTAATTTACATTACAAGATTATTACGAATACACGCTTGCAATAATTAAATGCTATCCTTTAAATGTCTAGACAGGTTTCTTAATGTACGGTTAAGATAACCTGTCTAGTAATATTGTATGCAGATATGATTACGGAACAACCATACATATATTGTCGAAAAAGGACAACACTCTCTGTGTGAGAGGACATCGATCAACATTCTCTGTGTGCGAGGACATCGATCAACATTCTCTGTGTGAGAGGACCTCGATCAACATTCTCTGTGTGAGAGGACCTCGACTAACATTCTCTGTGTGAGAGGACCTCGATAAACATTCTCTGTGTGAGAGGACCTCGACTAACATTCTGTGTGTGAGAGGACATCCACCAACATTCTCTGTGAGAGAGTACCTCGATCAACATTCTCTGCGTGAGAGGACCTCGATCAATATTCTCTGCGTGAGAGGACCTCGATCAACATTCTCTGCGTGAGAGGACCTCGATCAACATTCTCTGTGAGAGAGGACATCGACCAACATTCTCTTTGAGAGAGGACCTCGATCAACATTCTCTGCGTGAGAGGACCTCGATCAACATTCTCTGTGAGAAAGGACCTTGATCAACATTCTTTTTGAGAGAGGACCTCGATCACCATTCTCTGTGAAAGAGGCCTAGGACCTCGGCCAACATGTCAGAATTAAGTGTACCAGTCCAAAGTATCGCATATACATGTAAAGAACAAACAGTCGAGATGATTGGAATCAACAGAACGAGATACATTGTTGAAAAACCAACAATACCCGCATCAAACAATTCAGCACAGGAATAAAAGGAAAATAAATTGACGTCATAAAAATCCTTAAGACTAGTTATCCATGCGGACCGACTAAGGACGAACAACCAGCACGAAACAAGGCGCTGTGGTTAATGGGGTCTCAACCTGCCAACTTCCTGCACAAGACGAGAAGTCTCAAATATAGACATAAATTTAAAAATCAAATTCTTCATGGAGCTTACAGTAATCACATCAATTGTCCATCAAAGTCCAAACAAGTAAATCATATTTACAAAAGGCAATTGCAAACACGAAAATTAGACGTAGCCAAGCAACAAAGAGCAGAAAACAGTGCCATATATATGGTATATTCCATATATGGATAGTGACATTTGATAAACAATCGGTGTTTTCGCAAAGGTACAACAGCAAAAACTAAACCAACTTTAACAGGTAGGTATATATCTGGAGAGAAAAACCCGGGACCGCATGTAGGAGAGTAAACACTCGCCCATTTCTCCTTCTGTGTCAGAGGGAAAACGAAAAATCTAGCATAAGTAATTGCTGTTAAATCAGTGTGAGCTCAGTTTGTTTGTTTTATTGGGGTTTAACGTCCCTTCAACTCATGTATATGTTATATCACGACGGCTTCTCTTTGGGACAGTGGGCACTTAGGGCGACTTTATAGTGATATCTCCCTACAATATCACACCGCAGACACATTAACAAGATACTTCACTTGGTAACAGTATCCTGACATCGAGCCAACCAATCCTTCTACCCAAAAATGCTGGTCGCTTAGCAGGGAGAGAGAAAAAAGCCCAAGTTTAATGCCCAAGGTTTTGATGCGACCGGGATTTGCACCCCGCCTAGGATTCTAACGTCAGTACGAAGCGAGCGCTTTACGAAGATCCGAGGTGGAATTTTCTCATACAAATCCCGTCCGTCGTAAACTTTTGCTTTGAACAACATCTCTGAAACTAATGGACAGGGCCAAAAGGGGTACACGTGACGGTATGCCTTTAAACGATATATCTCCTCTGAAACAAGTGGGCAGATTGCAACCAAATTTGGCAAGAAGCATCCTAGAGGAAGGGGAATCGGAATTTGAAAACATGAAGTTACTGACCCCCGAGGGAACAGGTAGGTGGGGCCAAAGGGGAGGAATGTTTACAGTATGTCTTCTAACGACATATCCTCTGAAAGTACTGGGCAGATTTCAACCAGATAGACGTTTAGGCCCAACGGACCTCTTGTGATATATAAGTGCCATGCCTTCGTTTAAATAACGACGTCAATGCCTTCTTTATATACGCACGTAACCACGTCCGACGCCTTCGTTTATGTAATAGTGTGAGCTCAGAAATAATAAACAATGCGAAGTTCAACTAACAACCAGAAGGACGGAGATCGGGACCCAGCCTTCTCGGTACATCGATTTTTAAAATAGGCCCTTCATTGGGCCCTAGTTGTATTATAAGTAGGTGTGCAAAGGCAAAGTCTATTCCAGTAAGAGGCGGTAAATGGACCCAATACTAGGCATGGTAGTGCGTTTAACTTTTAGAGGATCATAGCTACTTTAAAGGAATTTTCTAACAACTTACTTGGCAACGAAAAATATGTCTGGGTCTTTTTTAATCCTCGTTAGTTTCTCCATAAAAGGAGGTTTGCGAAATGCCTCTAGTTAAATACTGGGATATACTGAGTGCACTATATTTCAAAATAACCTCCGGATATCTTCTATAAAACTTGCCAAATGTTTTACGCAGTTTATCATACCGATAAGCTTGGTGCATTTATAGTTCTAAACCAATTCGTTATGCCCGAGCGTGTTCAGATGTCAATGACGTTCCTTCCCTTTACATTTACCTATACTTAGTTGAGAAATATAAATGCAGTATGATGGAAGTTTAGTTATCATATCTTGACATTTAAATTGTTTGGACACATACTCTTTTGTAGTAGTTAATTTCTTCACAAGTGTTTGTACATAATATATTTTTCAAACAAATATTTTATTATTAGCTGATTTATCTGCAGGTGGTAGGGCAAATTGTTTGTCTTTTCTCCGACTTTCGTATAATATGATTCACCTTAAAAAGTAAGGTTCATGGACCAGACGAGTGTTGCATTTACAATTCTTAATGCGTGTGATGAACGCATCTTTTCACTCTCTCAGTGCATGCTATATGCACCTTCCCGTTTGCTATATAGTTTAGTGTATGAATCGATCGATTCAAGAATGGCATTCCTAAAACTTTTGAACTTCACTCTAGATGATAACCTATATTTTGGCCTTTGCTAACGAGTTTTCGGAGTTGAATTTGTAAAGATTACATGTAAGGAACCAACTTTGTTTTTCGTACAGATGAATTCAGTTTATCTCTGTCACGTTCAGTATATATTTTGTATCGTACATTACAAAACCTCGACAGATTATGCATGAGATTTAACCTTTGAAAACAAGTAACTTAATGATTATTTTGTGAAAGTTCGACCTTTGAGTATATTGCAGCAGCGTGTTTATTTAATTAATAGTCTAATTACTTATGTCTAGCAATTGACGTTACTTAACAGAAAAACACTGACATCGTATATACATGTATCCGATTCAATTATGTCAGTTATTCAGAATTCAAATTAAAATGATTTTGTGGCGCGTTAGTTTGACAATTTATATTGAAATAAATGAATCAGATCCTTCTTAATTACTTTAATGTTTCTAAGACAACTGAAACGGACCATAACCAGAAATAATATCTTAGTATAATGTCCAATTCTCTGCGTTAGGGAGACCTAGTATTAAATTAATGTATTAATGATTATTATGATGCTGTTTAACAATGATGTCTTACAATCCTAGCTGAATTTTTAACTAAAATAGCTGTGAGATTACTCCGAACTCTACGCACTGCCACAAATGGTAAAACTTTATTTGTAAATATTCCCACTATTAATCCCGAAACATACCACCAAGACATAAAACCTAAAAGGGAAGAAAACATGTGTGAGAGAAGCTAAATCGAGAATCGAGGTTTGGCTGCAAAACAGTCGTCATCATTGGGCGCACGAGTGAACATAAAATCAGAATGGTCTTGATACATTTACGATAATGTTTTCTCTGTTGTTTTAGCTGAATAGTGCCTATATATAAGAAATTGAAAATACATTTAGCCGTTCGTTTAAGCACTCTTTTACTTTCTGTTCGGCATGAAATATATGAACACAGCGTGAGTTGTCACCTTGCATACCGAGTTTTACGACTGGTTCTATTTCCATTAGCAAGAGTTTCAGGGTCAAAAAAAAGAGGCACATGCTGAATTATATATTAGCTATGCGATACTTTTCTTGGATTAAGGCTATATTTAAACATGGTGTTAAAGTTTAGAAATATAGGAGTGACCAAACCCCACTCTACCTTGCTGTATAAAGACAACTACAATTCTTCACACACGGTACCTTTACAATATATCACCACTTGGAAGCATTTGCAAAAAGAATGAATAAGTTATTCTGTACAAGACAATCTCACAATTGGAAATACCAACCAACGTTATCTTACGTAAAATGTCAACAACAAGTCTCCATACAGACTGCTAAATATAATAAAAAAAACCTGTTATTTCATTTATATTTTATTTTTATTCAGATGCGTAATGTGTTTGTGTGTGCGCACGCACGCACTGAATGTATGTTTGTATGTTCGGACGAACGGACCGATGGATGGAAGTAGCAAAAAGTAGATTATTCAAAGATCTTTTCTCATTTACAGCTTGGCTGTAGCTAGGGATCAATTCTCGGATAAACTTTTCTCATACATAACTAATGAGCGGTACTTCTCAGTTTATAGGTTTGTTTATAGGATAAATCGTCTGTTCTTAGTGATTCTATACATGTACTGTGGAATTGACCATTCTTTATGATGTTTGTGGATGGATTGTCAAATTAATTTATTACTTAATGCCCGTTGATGGCGGTAGATTCGTAGCTATCCTCTCACACACAAACTTAGCTTTCCTCTATTCTAGACATTGTTTTATTGATGGACCGTTTCAGTTTGCAAATTTGCTATTTCAAATAGCTTGGACGTTTTGAAATGCTTTGTTATATAATTATTTCTACACATATTTATCTTACAGTAATATCTAGAGTGAGACCAACACCATTCAAACGATTCCTTAATATCTAACGTGTCAAAACTGCCTTGAACACGATACATTAACGAAATCCACCATTTTCAGGATAACAAGTTGACCAGTAATCATCGGAAACTAAGCTCTAAAAAGCTATTTACATGTCACAGCAATGTCATCATGGTTATCAAGGCTAACCAAAATGATTATTGTTCGCCATTTTAAGACTTAGACATTAATATTGTTAACGGACAGCTCATACTACAATCTACGATAAAAGAGATGATTTTGGATTTCAAATTGTTCTTACCCATGGCTTGATAGAGAAATTCCACGACTTCCATCATACGACATTTATATTTCTTAATTACTTCGTAATGCTTGAGCTTGGTCAGATGTCAATGACTTTCATTCTCGTAATATTGATCTTACCACCAAGCTTATTTCCCAGGGGTATCGATATCATAAACTGCGTAAAACATTTGGCAAGTTTTATAGAAGATATCCAGAGATTCTTTTGAGATA
>JAUMGZ010171886.1:0-14884 GCA_032359645.1 Pododesmus macrochisma | reverse complement strand
TGGACGCACACAGAAAAATGAACCAAATATACATTTATTAGCTAAAAATGGAAACATCACGAACTTCTATTAAAAAAACTAGAAGCGAAACTAGGTACTCGCGATATAGTAAGCGTTTCCTGCTACACATGTGTCACCCACCGCGATGCCTTCGTTTCATTTCGGTGTATGGTAACCTTTTTCCAACGTTTAAAAAAAGCAAGTGCCACCATAAGAAAAAGTCACAGTTATGGTGACGAAAAAGTAAAGGAGAAAAACCATTAACAGGAAAGGAATAGAAGTAGCAACATTATCAATAAAGCAGGGCGGTAAAGATAGGGCGACGAGGAGTAATCTCCCCTTTTTACAGTGCATTCTACTTGTTATATAAAATTATATATATAATCAAAGACGGACGGACGGACGGACGGACGGACGGACTGCCTTTTGATGGATTGACTGACTTTGGATGGAATGACTAATTGACTTACTAACAATTAATAAAGGGGGTTGCCGAAATACGAAAGCCGAAATGTGTATCAGTCAAACACACACATTTAGAATACAGGTAAATATGAAGCAAAATTAATGACTGGTAGAAACTCAAACTTTGACGTAAGGAAATTCAAACTATGACGTAGGGATAATGTCTGTAATTATATCAGAAACAGACTTAATTGTCAAATCCCTCCACTGCATATGATTGCGGCCATAAAACTTCCCGAAAGCAGACCGAAGTCTGGGTAGTGTATAACCCTGCCTCAAAAGCCTGGATGTCAACAGCAATCCTCTAGTGAGAAAGTCTTGGTAGTGGGAACACGCTCTTGAATAAAGAATAAGCTGGGACACATAAACTCCATAAGCAGGTGAGGAGGGTATGCTGCTGTCTAAGAATGGGCAGTTGACAATGGGAAAACTTAAGTCGTCACGTTTGTCATATATAATTTAGTGGAAAAGGTACCATTCGTGTCGATTTTTAGGAGGAGGTCTAAGTATGAGGCAGAAACGTCCGTGTCAGTGGTGTCTTTTATTTCAAGTTCCGGAGGATATTTCATGTTCAAGTCATCACCAAAATGTTTATTCTTCAGTGACAAAACGTCATAAATGTAGCGAAAAGTGAAATTAAAAGACTTTGCCCATTTTTTTTCTCTCGGAACTGAGTAGCTTTTAGATAAACTCTGCCTCATATGAATACAAAAATAAGTCAGCCAGTGCGTCTGTCTGTCTTTGATGATATAATAAAATAGAATTTAGTATAGTATAATATAATATAATATGTAGAATGTGGGAGGGGAAGGGGGGGGGTGCTGTTGCCATAAACCGGAGAGACACGGAAGCGTCGCGGCGGATGACACAAGTGTAGCGGGAAGCGCTCACCATATCGAGATCACCTGGTTTCGCTTCTGGGTTATTTTAAATAGAAGGTCGTGATGTTTCCCTTTTTAGTTAATAAATGTAAAGTTGGTTATTTGTTATGTGTGCATCCCTTTGTTTGCCCATATCCACGGACTTACGGCTTTAGAATATCGTCTTGGTTTTTCGTATGTACTACTTTATATGCGTTTTAATTGCCATTTTATGTTTGTTGACGCTTTTTATGGTCGCCAGTCCCTCTGATTCAGATGTAACCCTCCCTAATTTGAAAACTTAACTATCAATTAATGGTACTATTACATCTACATGTGTTCTAAATTTATGTTTTCATAGCTTTAATACACATAATCATCCCATTGAAAGCCGTTTGAAAAATGTATCTCAGTGTGTGGACAGAGATACATTGTAAGGGTAATAGAACAAGAACCACAAAATAGGTGGGCTGGAAGACAAAACCCTATAGAAAACCGCAGTCCAACAACTATATAAGAAACTTTTTATGTGATTATAGTTTTATCATTCTGAGAATTTACTTATCCGATTGTGATTATACGGTTGCAAAATACTTCTTCAAGGTTAAGTATACCATCTATTCATGAATCTAGAAGGCGGTTTTTCCCCATGTCATAATGTATATATATCTGGCGGTCCAAATCTTTGTTGTGGTTTTTGAGAGTTGATAACATAACGTGACGGGCGCCCCTTTTCATTTTGATAATCCTCGGGACAGTATTTACAAATCTTTTATAACACATAAAGCATTTCTTTAACCTAAATACAAAGTTGCAGTCTGAATCATGGCACCAATTAATATGATATTTATAAGAGGAAAGAACCCATACTCTGTGTGATAAACCCTCATCCGGAACTTCAGGTCTAGCTTCAAATCAACTGTCGTCAATGGACGCTCAAGAAAAATGAATTTTTAATTTTAGAATAGACAAGAACTCGATAAATCAAAGCTCTGAGCCGACAAGGGATGAGGGATAATCAAACAGCAAGGGTACTTCTTATCGATACAAGAGAGGATGTTAATCACCTGTGAAAGCAAAACCTGAAAAGAGTCAGGGACTACCACCAAAGTCGAGCAAACAAGTAGCTGAAGAGTAAAAAAGGAAGTATTTCAGTGGTGATAGCTGGCTTCGAATATTGTTGTGGTCGCCAGTCCCGGCCCTTTGTCACGATATCTGTGAAATGTTGTAGAAGTGACGTTAAGCCCCAATTAAATTGTTTGATTAAACAAATCCTCTGATTCAGATCCTTCATAAATTAGGCGATCTGTATTTTCTTACGTTTTAGATCTTCTTTTAAAATTTCAGAGTCAAGTTACGGACTGTCACAGAAAACATCTACCAAACATTGTTGAATAACATCTACACTTGTTTGTTCTTGTTATTTCGGGGTACATCCCTACATCTAACAATAGAAGTAACATTTACAGCTCTCATTCTAGCGCTATTTCACGGTTTTTTTTTTAAAAAGCGGTGCTGTCTGTCTTGAATCGGGTATTCCTGATAACCTTTGCATCGGCAAAAGTTATTCCAGGAATCTTTTTTTAGTACATTACGCACCATTTTTGCAAAAAAGTCACATACAAATGCACACATTTATTTTATCAAGATACAAGCAAGTTTCCCTCTTGATTGAGAAGGTCATAACCATTTTTATGGTAGGCGACCAACTTCCAATTTGATTACATATATGTGCAATACAAAATAAATTACTACACACCTACGAAAGTACTTTTATTGAAATAGTAAGATTACACGTTATGTAATAAAAAAGCTAACAAAACCTGCTTAGTTAAATGGTCACATATGTTAATATACAAGATTACAAACTAAAGTACATATGTAGACCACTGATAGATATAATATCTATAAAAAGAATGTAAATCTCTGTGTTAGCATATCTGTTCAATATATCAGGTCTAACATACCGTCAACAGCGGACGCTTAGGAGAAAATGAATTAAGAATAGACAGGACCAATATAAATTAAAGGTAGAAAGTCCTAAAAGACGGAAAGGGGGATATATAAATAAGGACAAGAACTGCACCCCAACAATGCTATAGAGTTACGTGGGCGTGCAGATTAAATGGGTTCTTTTAGTATTACTCTGGACAGCTGTTTCTCACAACCAAGTTCTCATCAGCATCGATTACGTACAGATGACATAATAATATATAGAATTTAGTAAAGATTTACTTTTATATTGAAAGAGCCTAAATATCTATCAAACACAACAATATAGAACACAGATAAGTATGAAACTGTACCTTCTTTCTTCCATAACTCATAAAGATCAAATACAAAACAATTCGTCAAACAAATTAGTAAAATATTATTACTGTTGGATTTGTGCTAATATTAAAAGAGTGATTTAAGTTTCCAAATAAATCTTGCACTATGACAGTTTCTGTACGGCTTTGTCGTGATGAGTTTTTTCCTTAAGGTCTAAGATAAATTGACATCGAGAAAATAAGTTTATCTTTTAACTAAACATATCGTAATTTGTATACTACACATAATATTCTGACAAGAGGCGCACTGTCAAGAAGGAAAAACCGTTGACACTTAAATGCATTTACATACGATATATATGCTTCGGTATACTTTCCAATTATCTCGGCGCAAATACCCAATATTTGCCATGAAATCTCTTGAAATGATATAATCGGCATACATCTTATATCCGAACATATTTCACATAGTAGTTGGAACTCAATTTCTGTGCCATCGACATCACCAAGATTATGATGTGATAATACTGACAACATCGACATATACAAACTAGGATCGATGTGAAAAAAGGAGGCATCGATGCCAAACTGATTCCTAGAGACAGTTAGTTCAAGCTCAAGTCTAAGTTCTTTAAGTTGTAAATTTTCTTTAATAATAATGACCTGTAAATATCCTTCTTTGAGTATGGCGTTGCTTTCTCGGATAATTTCTAAACAGGATGCGTGCCTACCCGTTATGTACATTAATGTAGCCATATAAAACAGGGAAACACTTCCTTGATGGTTATTTTCCAGAAGGGTGTGGCAGCACGAATTAGAAATGTCTAATTCTCTGTTCAATTCGTAACCTGGATCCACCGTGTCCTTGAACCTAAAGGTGACAAGATATGTCGTGATTTCGCTGATCCAGGCCTTGATTGCTATCTTTTCTAATTCTGTGAGATCTTCATTGTACCCTACATATTTCAATGCGCGAAGCAGCCTGGTGAGGTCGGTACGACTATGTTGTTTCCATAAGAATGCACATCCTTCTGCATTGATTTCATGCCACGTGTTCTTCTCGAGATCTTTTCTTGATACATATAAACTTTCATCTAGGGACATTGTTACGGACTGCAGTTCATTTATCATGACTTGAAATATCAAATATGGGAGGTCAATTGATTTGCACCTGTACAATCCGTAAAATTTCTCTTTGTGCAGTGTTTCTAAAATATCTTGTAGTCTTTTCCTGATGCTTTTATTTATTTTATGCTCGAACATGTTGTTCTCAGGTATGAAGAAGTTTGGACAATTCCCATTGCAAACCCATGTATGCATTCTGTCGAGGCATCGAAAGACGTCTTGTAACAGTGTTTTCGTGGTCCATTTATTCTCATTTCCCATTTGAATTTCCCAGAAAATTAGAGTTTTCATAAAGTAAGACGAAAGGAAACCGCAGATTTCTTCGAATTGATTCAGTACTTCATTTAAGTAGATCTTCAGTATCCCATAACACAAAAATTGGCAGTGACTCATTGAATGTACAAGTTTCTTTTCCATTAAAATGAAAGATATTCTCCATTCCAAATCCTCTTGAGGAGAACCTTTGGCACCAATGGGAGCAAGCTGACAACCAACGGCAACGCATTCTCCTAAGATGTCTGCTGTTGGCCATGTATATTGCATGCATCGCATTGTCCAACTAAGCAGCTGTGAAGGTTGTGTTGTACAGGCTAGACAATGTGCTATATCTTTTTCAATGTGACCATGAAATGTTGTCGTGCAAGGTCCATGTACACGAGCATGTCTCCCTAACGTTTGCATATAGTATTCTCTAAACAATTTACTCGATAGATAAACATTTTCTTCGTATTTGCAGCACGATTTTGTGATATGAGTATGTTTTCTAGTGTCCTTTAATACTCTCAATAGGGCATATCCTGGTCTTGTACTTTCTGTTTCTGTTATCATGATATTTCTGTTTGAGTTTGTATAGAGTTGGTGGTGGAGCTCAGTGTCATCATTTAATATTATGTGGTTTCTGAGTACCACCATTATATCCATATCTGATGTTTTAAATCTGAGCCCTTCTGCTTTACTTCCAAGATAATACGTTAAATGTGATTTACGTGCATCTGCTATACGGCTTACATGATCCCTCAATTCCGAAACGGTCCGCCTGATATTTATTATTGCATCATATCCTTGATCCTCGCAAAGATCAAGAAATAAAGCTATTGAGAGTTTTGTAAAGTTAACACCCGTATCGAGATCGTCAGATTTGTCGATTTGGAAATCGTTATCATTACAGTATTTTGTGTAGAGGTCGTTATATCGCTTTACTAAGGAAAGTTCCAAAGAAGGTTCAGGGTCGTATCCAAGGGAGTGGCAGCTCTGCAGGTATCGCTTCCAAGCAAATGGCTGTGTCTGTATATTCATGATGTGTCAAGGGTGTAATCTGTCAAAATAATGCGTTTAAAATTAGTCGAAATGTTGTTGATAATCTTGTCTCATTTGAATTTGTTGTTCGGTGTTTTTTGATTTGTTTTTGGAAAGAGCTTTGGTTTTTATGAATTATTGAATAACTATTCTATTTTCATTGCTTACTTGTATAATCTTACAATACAAAAATGCAATCTGAAGCATGCCTTTAATAAATATGATGTTAATACGAGGAAAGAGCCAATACTATGTGCGAGACACCCGCGTGTAAGAGGCTAGTATTCCGCGGCGGATAGTATGTATGTGGTCTGATACGCGGAACAAAAGCTTCACTTACAACTTCGTATTGGAGCTAAGAAAGTGTACTTCTACAACCACTAAGAACTAATGACATTAGTAATGCACAGGTGTAATAACTTACATAGTGACAAAAGACAAGAAAAGCTGTTTCGTTTAGATAAATGCAACACAAGGGCTACCTTGAATACGGCCGACAGAACAAAACAGGTATGAGCATTGCCGCCTATCGTCAAAGTACCATTTAAACAAGCAATTATGTTGAAATATTGTTCTTACCTTGTTCAGACGTTTGTAATAATATTAAATAGTAGATTGGTTGTGTTTCAGTTCATTGTATAACGGTGTTAAACTATGAACAAAGACGAATGCATGATCGATCTTTGTGTATATTCCAATCGTGGATAGAGTAAGGATTGTATTTAGACACGGAAGTATGGCGGATAGCACAACAATTAAAAACCGGTTTATATACAGCTGCACGTAATATACCCCTAGTGCGAACCCGTAACTATGATGATATGAAAGAAATATTATCGCACTTCCTGGATACAAATATCGCGGGTGTTTTAACCTGGACACGGATTTGCTATGAACCATTATTATATGTATATTGAGTTTAATGAATAACAAATTAAAACCAAAAATAATAGCCAAAATTAACAGTGTCCACTTACAATTTGTGTTTACAAATACAATAATAAGGCACAATAACTTTATTTAACTTTAACAACTTTTTCATGTATTGATTAGGGAATTTCTTAACACATAAAATCCCAATGGGATTATTTAAACTTCAAGTCCAATACAACTTCTTTTCTTTTGGCGTTTCGCACAGTGGTGAATGAAAAGAAGGTCAAAATACCCATTGATTAAATATTACATTCGATCTCCTCCAAAAGTGGTAGAGTCATGAATAGTTTCATCCTTTTGTATTTACATTTTATCGGAATCTTTCTTCTGGATAATACTTTAATATAATATTTATTAATTTATACAAAGGTAAACCTATCTATTAATTGTTTACGACACTCAACCCAAGTCAATTGGGTTGAATTAACATATAAAATTTCGAAAATTCTACGTATACTACATATAAGGGAGATATGTCCAGGGAAAGTTTTCCTTTGGTGGTCACTGGTGCATAAAATGTAGACCACAGTGACCTTTGTAGGGTGCGCGTGACGTGACACTCTGTCATCCCAAAATGTTTAAAGTTGCATAATTCACAATTCTACATGAAAGTGTATGGGAGATATAGTCAGGAGTCTCGACATTTTCATTTATCATTTTCAGTGGTACATAAAAAGTAAGTAGGTCACAGTGACCTATAAATAGTATGCGATTATATCTCTGTCATCCCAAGTTGTTAAACCTTGCAAAGTTCAGACATTATACCAGGAAGCGTATTGGAGATATGTTACGGACAAAGATTAATGCAACGTCTTGATGCATATGTATACCAATTTTCGCGAACCTATTTCAAGAAATGTAGATGCAATGATTCGTCCAAAGTAATTTTCGAGAAATTGAATACTAAATACCTATGACCAGCAAGTTTAACAGTAAAACGTGTAACATTTTATCACGCCCTGGTGCATACAATATTTGGTTAATCTAGGTCAAATTTTGTTGAAATTTTGCTTCAGAGAAAGAATGTATAATGAGAAATGGATCAATGTAGGAATGTGGGAATAAAAGCAGTGGTGCCATGTGGTACACGACACTCAATAGTCTCTAGTTGTAAATCCATGCATAATTCCATTAATCTCTATGAAAGGATATGGCCTCTATGGGTCGGACAAAGAAAAGCTAATGGATCGACAGCACTCTATCATAATATTTCCCAACAAAGACGGATATATCTAAAGAGCACTTTCGATTTGTTTGTCATTTTTTCTAAGAAGAATATTTGGAACACCAATTCAGCGGGTATGTGTATAAGTATCGTTTACATATTTTTCATAGTATGAAGAGTGACATCTGAATACGATGGACTGTCGACAAGAGGAAGCACCAACAAACATCAAACGTCAATTTTAACACATCAAAGAAATATCGATGTCAGTTTCGATTGTAGAACTGCTAATAAAGACTGTTTTTTCTTCTGTATCACGCCGATCGCCCTGCTTTGCACTTGATTCCTTAACTCCAAAAATTCCATAAAACAAAGGTATTTTGTTGAGTCCTAAAATGTTCCATCAGATCTCTTTGAAAGGTTGTTACATTAATGCCCAAAACACGTGGTCTGCAGTCATATCTCAAAGTCGCACGTTCACTAAATGGAGTGAATGAGATGTGGATACTAAAAAACTCTAAAGAACTCACTGAAAATCTTAAGTTTCATCAAAACATTCGACTCTTCCAAACTTTACTCTACAATATCACATCCTCATAAAAGTTAAAATCTAGATTCAATTATCTCATACCATGTTTTTATGAGGAAAACAGGGAATCACAGCTACATATATCTTGTAATTAAAGCACGACTGCATACTGTGTTCAAAGCAATTCGAATTCTTACTTAAATATGCCACACAGCTTATCCAAAATTAAAGTTGCTAAATCCCAAGAAAAGGCTTTTGCAAGTTGTAAGTTAATCCACTTACAGCTTCATAAATGATATCTTGTCACTGAATAACACACATTCCATTGACTACACGGACATAATGTATACACTGGAGCTTGAAATTAAAGACACTAACTCTATTTCGTCTGCTTCATACTAAAACCTTCTGAAAATCGACATGAATAGTATCTTCTTCACCAAAATTTATGACAAACGTGATGACTTCAGATTCCCATAGTCAACTTCCCATTTTTAAACTGCAATACATCCACCTTACCTGCTTATGTGTCACAAAAAATCTGACACTTAAGAGCTCGGTTGCGATACTATATAGGGTTTTGTCACTAGAGGATTGCTCTTGACATCCAATCTTTTGAGGCAAGGTTAACATTAACCAGCCGTCATTAAAGGACGCTTTAAAGAAAATGAATTTATAATAGACAAGACTTCGGTAAATCAAAGCTACAGAGCCAAAGGTGGGAGGGGGTGAAATCACGATGGTTATATTGCACAAAACATGAAGAAATAGGATCAACAGAACAAAAGTCATTGACAAACAAACAACAGCCTCATCAAAAAGTCACCATCAGAATGAATAACAAAGAGAGACGAACATTCAAGAATACAAAAATCATACCCAAACAATAATACAAAATAGTTCAGCCAAAATTTAAAAATGCGCGTAGTCAAAATAGGAATTTATAAAGTTATATGGCCGTTATCCCAGTTCAAAAGAGATGTGACAAGGGCGTTGCTCACAGGCATAATTCCTGTGTTATAGTTAAATTTCAGCCTTGGACCCAATGATTGTCTTCTAAATTATTTGTCTGTCTGGTTTGGTGTATTGTACATTACGACATCCCAGTTTTCATGTCAATATCGTGATAATTGTCCTGTCAACAAATCCCCTCCCGCGATAATATAGAAATACTTGTCTTGTCAATAACTCCCCTCCCGAGATAATAATTAAGTTCAAATTCGCTCTGTTGGTTTTTGTCACTTTCTTTATTATGTTTGATTGTGTCCCATGTCTAAATCTTGTCTCGTTAACAACCCGCCCCGCTTTAATTAAATTAGTTTAAATTTATTTGTCTTTCGATTGTATTTCATATCATCATTCTGTCATCTTTTTCTTCTCTTGCTATCTCCATTGCTTTGACTTATGCTCTTGTTGTAGCTTCTGTTTCTGTCCAGTCTTTCCCTTTTTTTCTCATTTGATCTTTTGCCATGATACTAGTAAAAGATTCTGGTAGTGATATACGTCTGAGTTTACTATGAAAAAACCTGCCAACTGACGAATTAAAATCGGAACATCAAGGAGGATAGCTCATGCGTAGCAGGAAACGCTCACTTCTTCGAAGACACATTGTTTCGCTTCCAGTTTCACTAGAATTTTGCGATGTTTACTTTTAAGGTTAATGCATGTATACTTTTGATTTGGGTTTTTTTTCTTTGTAAGCTTCCCGCTTTCATTTTTTTTTCCATTTCCACGGACTTACGTTTTTTAAATATCGTCTGGTTTTTCGAATTTACTACTTTAGAACGTCTATTCAACGAATTGACGGTTGTAGTTAAACAGGTTATAATTTAACAGATAGAAAGTCTTATCAATATATTAGATATTATTCCATCATGATGATTGCCAACATATTACACATAGTTCGTCGTTCAGCAGGCAAGTTTATATAATTGTTGTCGGAATTTTGTTGCACATCAACTTTGTATTAGCAAGATAAAGATAAAGAATCATGAACTACGAAGGCGGAAAACAATAAAACGTCATGGGCTAAGAAAAATGCAGCATTCTAGTCAAGGATAAAGATACACGAAAATGTAAGTATAGAATGGATAACAGTTTACAGAATCTTGTGAAAGAAATAAGTTTTCCGAAAATATTTAAGGTAATTTGATAGATTTTGTCGATTTTGTTGAAAATTAAAATGTATAGAACATAGTCGTGAGGTAGAAAATGTTCAAGACTCCAGTTCTGATTTTTTCTCTGAGAATATACGTGTCGCTCCTTCCGGAAAGGCGATTTGTACTCACTAATGACGTTTTAGAGAATGACACACCTCAACGACCTTTACATTGGATAATCACGTGCACATATTTCTTAGATCTTGTCTAAAGCAACATTTAAAAAACGAGCAGCTAATTGTTTCAATTACCCAAAGAGAGTGAACGAAAACTAAACTACGCCAAAACCTGGATGTTTTTGTTGCTTTTTATTATTAACAAAAAGTCTACAATAAATCAATTTCATTAATATGACAGGCCAAACATTGCAATATTCGATAATTATATTTGTGTTGTATATTTTCATACATATGTTGAATATTTTCAAATTTCTTTTCAAATAAAAAAAACACACATTTAAACTTGGAATTCATTGAACACATATGAAGTCATACTATTTAACACAAATACGAAAATATGCACTCACATATATAAACGTGGAATTTATTAAGCACATGTTTAAGATTATTATTCAACACAAATATATACAAACAAAAATATGAAAATATGCTTATTGAACACATATCTAAGCATATTATGTATAAAAATATGCCATTTTGCAACATAAATGGAATTATGCAACACATATATGACAATATACAATACAAAGGCAAGTTATCGAATATTGCAACATTCGACTTGACATATTCTTTTGAATGCATTAAATGAAGGCATACTTCTTTAATCTGCAGTGAAAAATATATTCTTTCATGAGAAGAATAAAAAGGTTTTCAATATGAAATTTATCCATCATACCAAATATTATGCTTTGAAAATTAAATTTCAAAAGTTTAATTTCACTTGATTCAGATATAAAGTTTTCAATAGATTCAATAAAAGATTTTTCATTGGTTATTATTATATAACATTCTACGAATAAGACTATATCGGAACCACCTTAGCTTAGTATCCTTGGTTACAAAAAAAATTAACTTATTAATTTTATGCCACTATTTATTTTTGTCAACCTCTTTATTCTAAATGGAAAACCACTTTTCACAATATTTATGTAATCAATTACTTAACGTGCTTGCAAAAAAAAGATAAATATATATTTTTCACACCCTTACGTTTTTTCTAGAATAATTTGAATTGATTTAGCAGGAAACGCTTACCATATCTCGAGCACCTGTTTTTGCTTCTATTTTTAATAGAAGTTCGTGATGTTTCCATTTTTAGTTAATAAATGTACATTTGGTTCATTTTTCTGTGTGCGTCCAACGTTCTCTTATTGTTTGAAAATATCCATGGACATACGGACTTAGAATATCGTCTTGATTTTTCGATTTACTATTTTAGGGTAATCTTGAATTTCAGTTGAAAATATACTGAATTCTTTTAAAAAAAAAAGACCACTAAGATAGATTAGATCTCGTTAAGCCTATAAACACTGTGAATGGGTATTTAAAATGGAAAAAGTTACAAAAGCTCTCATATGAGTGCAATTTACCAGTACTTTCAAAATCAAAGAGAACATAAATATGAATTAAGTCAATCATGATAAAAGATTGGTTTCTTATTCATTTGAATATTAGAATTCAGCCACAAGGGTTCTGACAAAACATTAGTATTGTTTATGATACTTTTTTGGACAAAAGAATAATAAGATTCAAAGCATTCTTTCCAGAAAGGATTTGTCATTTCTTTCGAACACAATAAAGAGTATTTATCCCCTGCATTATGTGCATTCAATCCATTAGGTGGTATAAATAGTTTAAAATATGATTCCAACTAGAATTAGATCTAACAATTTTCTGAACCAACTAATTGTTAATAAATCAATTAAACTTGAAATATGTATCATTTTTAGACCACCAAATTTCAATAGGTTGTATGAGTAACTTTCTTGCAATTTTATCTGGACAATTTTTCCTAACATAATTAAAAGACACCTTGAAAGAACAAAGGTTTTAATTACTGTAACAGTCAATTGTCTACGTGACCAAGGTTACAAGAGTTTTTTACATTTCTTTAAAGTTACATCTGTAATTCAACTTTAACACTAAAATGAATACCAAGAACCTTAAAATGGGAAATTCCCCAGTTTAGAAGCTGCTCCGTACATATTCTGTTAGTAAATCCTGAGTATGCACCTAACCATACTGCTGACGTTTGTTTTTAATATTAGGCTTTAAGCTAGAAAACTTGGAATATTGTTCCAGTAAATGTAATGCTGAATAAAGAGACTGATCAGAACCATCCAAAAGTAAAGTAGTGTCATCGGCATATTGTAAAAGTTTATATTCTTTATGTTTTATATAGATACATTTTATTTCATTATTATTTCTTATTAAAATGGCTAGAATTTTAACGCATATTAAAAATAAATAGGGAGAAATAGGACCCCTTGACGGCAACCTCTTTCAATAGAAACAAATTGAGAAAAGAAACCATGTCGTATAACACATAAATTTATATCAGTGTTTGATATTCTAACTCATTTTACAATTTCATCACTAAAATTAAAATAATATTATAATATATAATACGTTATATATAAACTTCCATAACACAGAATCGAAAGCCTTCTCAAAATCAATTAAAAGTAAGAATGTTATCTGAAATACATCTACCCGCCATAAAGCCTGTTTGATCTTCATGTATAATAGTGTCGAGTGTTGACTTTATTCTACTGGCAATGGATCCTGAAAAAATTTCATATGTTGTATTTAAGAGAGATATTGGTCCCCAGCTATTTACAAATTCTCTTGGTTATTTTCATCAATTCTATCATTTCATTTTCATTCTGTCTCAATGTCAATCAAATAAAGTCGTTTTATGTCAGCCCTTGCGTTTAAACATCACTTCTCGACTACTATTCACTTTCTGTGTTTGCCTATCTTTTTTAGAAATCTGCGGACAAACTTAGTCCAGCCAACTCTACTGATAACGAACCTCCACATTACAATCAACAGTAGCACATTCAAAGCTAAATTCATCCCTTTAAGTCTGAAATTGAAAGAAAAACACTATCTGATTTGTAACATATTTCCATTTTTAAAGAAATATTTCTGTTGCTGTTTTCGTTGGTTCTGGTCTCATTTACTGTATGTATTCACTTTCAAATGTCCAATTATTTGTTTATGTTTCGTTCTCATACATGCCCCACGCATAACATATACAGCTGTATAATATGCTAAGTCTATACCTCACTTCTTAGCAAGGCCATTTTCATTGTAATGTTGTAGTGTGGTTTTTATTCTTAATTAACGTCGGGATAACTTACCAGCCCTCCAACTTTGATAGCCTAGATTTAACCTATTGTAATATTTATTTTCTTAATATATTTTCCCTTCGATTCCGTTAGTTAAGGTTGATTCGTACCTTGGCGTTGGATCACGAGCGAGGTCCCCTCACTTATTTGGTTGGTTTGGTGTCAGTTACAAATTGCCGTCTGAATTTGAAGGTTCATTCTGTTCTGGTGATGACTTTTTGATGGGACTTTTGTTTGTTTGTCAATATCCTTTGTTCTAATGAGTCTATTTCTTGTTCTTTTTCTATACACTTTATTCACGCCTTCTCAAATTCATTGATTATCTCATTAATAGATAAATTGTGTTTTATTTACAAACGTAAACCCAGCCAATGTCAAACATAAGTATCATTGATTACCGTATTAAGTTCCGCTTTGCTACATGCATATCTTTTAAGCTTTCTCCTAAAGCATACAGTTTTATTCCAAGACAATATGACTCCATATACTTCGACCAATCTATTCTATGTGGATTGAAGTTAAATATCTAAATAAATGGAAATTCTCAGTCAATACAAACATCAGAATTGCACTTCAGTTACTCGTGATCTTAAATACTAGAGGTGTTAAAATCATTTGATAAGTATTGACAGTTTTGAAAAAGGAAATGCATGAAACAAATTCATCAATGGATTTTCATATAATTTTATTTCTATTGAACTATAAAGTCAAGGAAATAAGCACGTTTGATTTTTCCACATTGTACACTACTTTGCCACATGACCTGATC
>JAUMGZ010171864.1:0-14885 GCA_032359645.1 Pododesmus macrochisma | reverse complement strand
TTATGAATAACTGTTGTTAAAATTGACTTACTGGAGAATAAAAATGACAAGATTTGCCTGCAACTCATGTGATTTTAGTTTGTTATTAGTAGGTTTGTTTAATAACCAATATGAGTTACTTAGTACTTTCAGAAATAAAATATCCTTTGGTGACCCAGTGTTGACCGTCAACATGTCCAAATGCTTTTGAAATGTCCATTTAACTTTTTATTGAGAGGCGCACAGTAAGGTAATTTGACTACAAAATGAATACCTGACCTACCCCAAAGTAGGTTTAGTCCATAGTGAGTTTATTCACGTATCAAAGTTCAGTGAGTTACTCTCTTCTGCCAATATCAAACTACAATAACAACCTATTGTAAAGAACTGTTAAAAAAGATGTTGTTAAAATACGGATAACATGTGAAATTTGCGATACAAAAAAGAGCAGGATTTTTCATATAAATACAAAAAAAAAAAAAAATTCTAGGGAGGAATCCCCGGACCACCCCCATCCCCGTCTTCGATACTTGCGTTCACATTAAAAAAAAAAACAGGTTGTTCCGGCCCTGGAATGGTGTAGTTATTCTTTGCATTCTGGTAAATTAGCATACGATGTTACTGTTATTTACATTACATTCAGCCCAAAAACGAGTCCCTGACCTCGCATTGACTCGAACCGCCGTTAATATGTTTAAAATGCTTTCACGATTATGAAGTAATGATAAGGCATGGAAAATAGATACTAAATCAGTTTAACTTTAACATATGGGCGGGGCCGCACCTGAAGACGGGCGCTTAAAACTAATCAAAAGAACAAATGTTGATAAAACACAGAGAATTTTTATCATTGTATATCCCCCGTTAACCAAATTCCAGATCACTTCTTGTAAAGTTTATAAAAGTTTCTTTTCCAGATGACAGAAGTGCACCGCCTTCTAAATGTTTGTAAGCTGTGTTCAATTCAAGCGCAGCACGGACTCGGAGCGAGAGGCTGATGGGATGTACAGATGTATACAGACGATAACGTTACGATAACGGCGCCGATGATGGCGATTAAGCATCAGGTAATTTATATGTTTATGTTAACTCCATGTTGATGCGTCGTCCTTGATTTATAAGAAAACAATGTATATGGGTTAATTTATCTCGGTGAGAAGAAACATACGCACGAATATACAGAAGTAAATACAACAAACCTAGACAATATTCATAAAGACGCACAAGTCCATGGACATTGGCAAGTAAAAGGAAAACGTTGGACACACACAGCAAAAACAACAACAATACAATTATAGGAAACACCACTAACCAGTGGCGTAGCCAGGAAATACGGAAATGGAAGCTAAAAGTGAGCGCGCAGTCCGAGCTGATTCACGAACGGGGCATCCGGTGGTCATGTCCCCCTGGAAATTTGTTTTAACGTACATTGCATCTGATGCATTCTGATGACTTTTCTGAGCCTTATTTGACACCTTTTGAATTTACAAAAATGTTATCTGAAAATGACTGCTGATGACCGAAGCACTCTATTTTATGAACTTTTACTTTGAAAGATCTTTCATTATTTTTTATTGTTATAGTTATTATAATTTGTTTTCTTTTTTTGAAAAATGATGTGGACGCAGCAGGAAGCTAAGGATTACCAACTTTTAACGTCTTAGTTTTGTGACGCGGCCGGGAATCGAGCCCGCGCCTATCATGCAGATCACGAGGCGAAGACATACAGATATGTAAATGTATGGTAAAAATTCAATGTTTGTCATTGTCTCAAAAAAGGCACAATAGATATTCCTGTTCGTCTAGTTTATGAAAGATTAGCCTTAGAAGACTTCAATACAAAGAAATATTAATACCGTGCCATCGCTTTTCCGCTCACAACATGTCCTTTTTAGTTGTATCTGAAAACTCTTGCGAGACCTGATCTCTGTTGGTAAAATATTATTCAGGAATTTGAATCATAGAGGAAGCTGCTTTAACGATGTTGTATTTCATGTATTCATCTATTCATCCAGAAAAACTGAACTGAAAGTATTAACTACAAAGGAATATGTGACACTACTTTTCCTTACGCAATCTTGATGGATCAAGTTGCCACGCCCATCGTATAGTCACCATACAAAACCATCTTTTCCGTTACTTCCTTAGAATTTTTTCAGGTGCATTTGATACAGCGTTGGGGAATTGGTGGACTGATAACTTGTAGTGGTGGTATAGGTGTATTATTCACGGAAAATGCTATTGAATTTACCAAAATACTCATAATAGTTTTTATTTAGATTTTTGGTAACATCGTCTTATTTTTCAGTACATTTCAACTAACGACATTATTCCACGTTTGTAGTTCTAGTTCTTTTCCTTTCATTAATCAGCCAGTGGTAAAGTTACTCCTTCTATGATTAATGTTCATCAATGTACACACCAAACCTAAAATTGAAGATGTGTTTATTTTCCCGCATTTTTTAAACACAGAGTATGCCCGCATCTGTTACATTTCACAAATCCCGCCGTGGCCCCATTTGATAGGTGTTGTGTGTATTGTTTTATCAGCTGAGTAGCAGACGATACTTTTAACAATTGTTATTAACAGTGATTAACAATTATATTTAATAATTAAAATGACATTTACGGTTTTGAAAATGATACGTTATAATGATATTGTCATTTGATCGTTATCGTCAATAAACTGCCATTATCCTTAGTTTTACTTGAGTGTCATTGGCACTTTTCATATTTGTTTTTTTTTTAAATAACTGATTAATGTTTTTGAAGAAAGAAAACAGTGGGAGCATGAATAATTAATGGTTCATTTTGCACTTTTCTTTGCCGACGTTATTTTCTATCGAGAGGCAATATAGTCAAACAAGACAAAAAATAAGCAGTGTGTGGCTAAAACAACAAATATAAAAATAATGTTACAGCTTCTAGCATTCTAACTTTTTGTAGGAATTTAATTACCATTTTCTTGATATATATCTGCACTTTTTAAAGTTTACTTTGTTTAAATGACTACGATAAAGTTGCGTTAAACTAATCGATAGTTAACAATATTCGTATTCATACCCATCAAGTCAAACAGAAACTGTCAGTTTTTGATTTTTTAAGATTGTCTCAAAGAGATAAACCTCTGCAAAACTATAATAATTAACACTAAAATATTGTATAAAATATTAGATCAATATAACCGAAATTGGAAATTCAGCATACTGGAATTTGCCTTACCAAATAACAAAAATTTACAAAATGCTCCTGGTGTGAAATCAACATAAATGTAATCACTGATTTATAGTTTAAACGATTTGGAAGGTAGCCTAAACTGTTATTATTTAAATAAAATATTCTAGAGATATTTGATATTTAGATACCTGTCATGATCTTCAATATGCTGAACTTCCCTGTGCTTGACACCTTATTGCGATAGGGAGGTTTGCGCGTCTCAATGACCTGGAGATATATGCTGGCGGGAACCTATGTTTCTGGTAGGGTCACCCAAGTCAGAAAGGTTGAAAGGTAGAGATCAGACAAAGATCGGCACGTCCTTCGGAGGGGACGCTAAGCTGGCGTTTCCATGTACAGGGATTTACTCCCTGGCACGATAAAGATCCCCATGTAAAGTCCGATAGGAGTAGGCGGAAACTCCGTTGCACGGGCTCATCCTACTCTATGAACTATCTCTATTACTTTCATTTCCCATTCCTGTCGCCGCTTCTCTTCTTGTCCTATCTTTTGGTTATTCTTCTCTGGTCTTTTGTTACGATATCGGTGAAATATTCTGGAAGTGACGTTAAGACCTAATTAAACAAACAAAGTAAATGACAGAATCAGAAGATATAACAGAAATTATATTTGATTTTTTTATCATTTGATGAATCTAGCTGCCAAGAAAGAAGATTTAACCTCCTCAAGATGGCTTGTGATTGCGCAGTTGTGTTGTTAGCTTAAGCAGGAATAATGCACGCAAACCGATCGCGTTTCTCGTGTCAAGATAATTTGAAAGGAGTCGACAGTTACATTGAAACATGCCATGGTGTAACATAGCTATTGCAGAAATTTCAAGAAGCTTATCTGACTCGAAATGTGATTGATTTGATAAATTCAACACAATTATTGCAATTTGATGAAGACTTTTTACAAAGAGATTGATTAACCACATTGTACGCATTCACACGGTCTTGCAAATACAAATACATGTACAATGCCTTGCGTGTTGGGTTTTAGATTCGTTTATGGCCTTTTCTCTCATTCCCCAGTTGCCAACACGCTTACTTCCTTTAATTTCTACTAATTCCTGTCACTGTATCTGCGTCCTCTTTTCCTTGTTATGTGCCTGTCTCTTCTACAATGTTCTCTCCGTCCTAAACACCATTTTCCCATTTTCATCTTCTTTATTGTGCCACACATTCAGGTACCTTTCCATCCTTCCGTATCTTCCGTATCTTCCCGTGTTCGTTTCTCTCTGTGTTTCCGCTGTACTTTCCTCATTTCTCTTACTTCTGTTCATCTCTTTCCTCTTCAACTCCTCCAACATATCTCGTCATTGTATCCCCTTTATACTTCTCTACTAGCTTTTCTTCTTCTTTTTACCACTTCCGTGTGCTCGACACCTTATCGTAGTAGGCAGTAGGGACGTTTGCGCGTCTCAATGACCTGGAGAGTTACGCTGGCGGAGCTTATGTTCTTGTTAGGGTCACTCAACTCAGACAGGTGGAACGGTAGAGACCAGACAAAGCTCGGCACGTCCTTCGAAGGGGACGTTAAGCTGGCGGTCCCGTGTACAGGGCTTTTTAACCCCCTGGCACGATAAAGATCCCTTGTAAAAGTTCGATAGAAGAGTAGGCGGAAACGCCGTTGCATGGGTTCATCCTTCTATCTAAACTATCTCTATTACTTTCATTTCCCGTTCCTGTCCCCGCTTCTCTTCTTGTCCTATTGTTTGGTTTTTCTCCTTTGGTCTTTTGTCACGATATCGATGAAATACTCTCGTAATGACCTAGAACCCTAATTAAACAAAAAATCTTCTTTTTACCTCATTTTTCTGAGACTATATGTACCTTTTACCTCTTACTACCTCTCTTTTTCTCACATCTTCTTTGATTTCTGGTTTATTCTAACATACAAACAATCTCTCTAGATTTCCTTTGCAGGGCGTCTCTCTCTAACCTTCCTGTCGCTTTCTCTAAATTTATCTCAGGTTTCGTCTTTTTCTGTACCTAAATATTTTCGCCCTTCTTTTTCCATAAATTTAATACATCATCTGTAAGGAGTAACGTGCACTCTGTTGAATTATTACCCTTTTTTCCCCTAGAAAGCACAAACACATTTAACTTTATATAGAATGATTCATACGGTACTTTGTCGTATCAAAATGTTTCATATAAATTTTATGCCGTACTATCCTTTCGTTTTATTATTTACTTTCATCTGTAATTTTTATTTTCTTCAAAAGCATGTTGCGATCCTTTGTGAAAGACAATATTGATATGATTTATTGCGTTGTAAAAATTACAAGACATTGATTGATTTGCCACGTGAAAAGCTGTTCTAATGGTTCAGCTCCGTTGCTTCCCTGATGAACCGACCCGGAATAGTACATGGTACCCTTCATGGCACGCGTACCTGTTCGTTTTTTAAGTGTACACATCAGCAAAGCTCGTCTAGGATTTGACATGTTTCTCGTGTTGTACTCCCTGTTCTCACTTGCCTCGTAAAAAACGATGCAGAATTTTAACACAATTAGACATTGAAAAATAGAACGGAGAAAGTGGATAGCTTTTGGTAATGAGTATTTCTTGTATTCGACCGGGAAAATTCAACGTAGTTGCAGCTGGTGTTCTTATATCTTATATTTGAACATGATCATATAGTTAGTTACATAGAAAACTTCTCACACTTTGGTAACATTGGTAATCCTCTCTCCCTCTCTCTCTCTTTCTCTCTCTCTCTCTCTCTCTCCTTTTTTCGAATGTCAATCAAATGAGGGTTGCCAAACTTGATTGATTTTACTTGGCCGTGATAACACAGTGAACAAATATTGCAGCAAGATGTTGCTTGTACAAGTTAAACATGATATTACAACACCTTCCCTGACAGTAAAGACAAGCTTTTGAACGAAGCAATAAATTACAACTCAATTTCTAACAGAACTGCTCTTGATTTTTCTGTCATTGAATTTTTACTTTGCTTCTCCGAATGATATAAATAAGCCATTTCTTAAAATTATGCACAACTGGCAATACGCACGGCAGTATCAGTTATTACTCCATTCGAACGTAAAGGGATTCAGCAATCTAATTTGTCATATTTTATATTAGAGCCTTCGGTACTAGGAAACACTTTTAAATGTATTTTAACTATTAATATGTATTGCTTTTTTCAAAATCATTTTCAAGGAATATTTCTTGAACTGAAATCCGGTTTTAATTGTGAATTTAGAAGAAATAAGGTCAACAACAAAAGACATGGGAAAATTAACAACATCTTCATCAGCGAATTAACAGCAGAATGAACTTGAAAACTGAGATTGACAACTATTAGAAGAAAAGTAAAACCTAACCATCTGGGTAAGGGAAGATCAACTTAAATCAAGACTATGTTACGACGCAGTCATCATCATTGGTTTCCCTAGACAAAATGAATTTGGAATGGTCAATGCCTAAACACGTGTTATGCATACGTTTATTTCTCGACAAGGATGTCACGAGTCCAACTGTACACTTTTAAGGCGGAAATAACAAATTTGTGACAACACCATTTAAAAAATATCTAACAATATACGTCATAAACCATCCTTCGTACCATATTCAACCAATCCCTGCATTTGAAGAACTGCCCGAAATATTGTAGATTGGATAGATCCCTTATGTAAGACCAACTCGTGCTTATGTTCATGTGTGTGTGTCCACCATATTCCCTCAGACAGACCATTCCCTTAATTCAAAATTGCTAACTGAAAAGGGCCAATAACACATGTAAAATCTATAAGGGGGTCCTAATTGTATAAATGAGGTGACCTTATTCAATTTTCCAGGCCAAGCTACGAATCAGCCTGAATCAACGGACGCTTAAGAGAAAATGAAATTATAATAAACAGGAACTAGATCAATAAAGGGTAGGGAGTCAAACGGGGGATTCTGAGATACTGATGTTCAGGACAAAAACCACACCCTGACAATATAGCAAATATGACCTTGTCCACAATTTATATGTATGTACATTAAAAAAAGAAACTTCCAACGTAAATATCCTGACATGTTTCGGACAACCCAGTCCTCGTCAGCAGATATGACGTAAAGATGACACGAGACTATGTATCACGTATCACATAAGGTAAGAAAAGAGACAGACTAACGGTCGTAAGCAGGTTTGTAGTTTGATGAGGACTTAATGTCACTTGCAGAGTATTTTACCGATTTCGTGACAACAAACCTAAGGGGAAAAACGAAACGATAGGACAGGAACAGAAGCGGAGAAGGGAACGGGAAGTGAAAGCAATAGTTCAGAAAGAGGTAATGCACGAGTTATAAATTAAGTAATACACGTTCTCTGCTTCCTGAAAGTCAGAATACACTGAAAAATTTCATCAAACTTTCAAAGATATGAAAAGGTTATATTGTTTTGATGCTTAGCAGATTTAGATATAAGTGTACATTTGCTGTTAGGGAATTACTAGTATTTAGTCCTTTTGAAATTGTATTTAGGCACTCTATTAGGGGGACCGCTAAGGCTTAAGGAACGTTTTCTTTCAGATGACGATGACAAAAAAAACCTGGTTAAAGTACTTGTTCTGCACCAAATTGCTGAAGACAACTTCAAGTTAGATATACAGGTCCTCCCATGGTTGACAAAAATCATTGTGATCTTAGAAAAATTATGAAAAATTCCTGAAAGACGAAAAAATACTTTTAATGTGTTGAAAGGTTATAATGGTGGAATAGCAATTATTGTATATCCACTTCATTTATTTAGTTCTGACCATGTCAAATGTAACAATGACTCGTTCTGAACAATTTAGTGCAACAAATACTCCAAATTCCTGTTTAGATTGGATCTGCAATTATCAATGTCTACGAGGGCACCTTGCGGAGTTACTATAATATTATACACATATATGTCCAGACATTTAAACAAGAATTGATGAATTCAAGACGTTGATGTTGGTGGTTCTAATCCTCTGTTAAACATTTAAGTATCCATACCGATAAAATCCACCAAAACAGCATATCTTACGAAAACATCAATATTTGCTTGACACTGATTTTATTGAACCTAGTTAAAGGCAAATAGTCCCAAAGCCCGACGTTACCAAATGTATACCGACTATCGTAAAGTCAACAGTGTGACGAAAACGGGCACATTCCATATTCCCAGGATAGATGCTGCAATGATAAAATGGAGAGAGCAAAATGTCTTTTAATTTGATAAAAGGTTGTTGGCATGTTCTCTGCAGACTGTGCCAAAGACATTTTTCATCTGCAACGCCAGGCGACCTATAACAATATCAAGGTATGCCGACGGGCATAACGAATTCGCAAGCAACTCCAACATCTTACCAATACAATAATGTCTGATATAGATGGATGCGATGCTTATATCGAAGGGGTTATCGTGTACAGTGACACTTGGTAAGAACACTTACACAGAGCACTGGCTCTTTCCTTTTATAAATATCATACTTATTGGAGGTATTTTTTAGATTTCATTTTTGTATTACAGATCATCGAAAAGCTTTTCACTGTCACTTCTTGTCTCATGCGGGATGTAGGAGGGTTGGGACATTCTGAACCGGATTAACCGCATCGGCTGGTTTCGTGCAGTGTGACCGTCCTAGTCGGTCCGCATGGATAACTAGTCTTGGTGAATTTAATCATTTTTAATTCTTTCGTTTCATTCTGGTACTGGATTGTTTGATGCCGCTGTTGTTGGTATGACAAGGTCTTATGCTCTGATCAACGTACTCATCCTAGTTTATGAAGCGAGGAATTTATTTTCTTCTCGCACAGAGAATTGGTTTTTCGTCTCCTTCGACAAAGTTCTATCTTTTAATGGCCGTCTTTTCAAAAAATGAAATTGTTTTATCATAAACATATTAGGGAATACTGCAAACTGAAATGGGATAAATATAATATCTAAACGATTCACAAAACCAGCTGCGTGTCCAAGAGCACCAGACCCAAGTCTTGCTATGATTCAACCGCCATGCAAGAACGGACGTACAAGAGAAATGACGAATTTAGAATAGGCAAGATCCTCCTTTAAAAGGCCGAGGAGGCAAAATGGGAGGTAGATAGTTTGTTTGGAAATTCCAAACCAATAATACAATAAAAATGGTCAAGGCCAATTTTTTGTAAATGAACAAACGCATCATGAATTTTTAAACTGCATGTAGCCTTGATTTGTTGAGAGTTTGTCAGGAGATCAGATTACTCGTAGTTCTTCTGTCCTTTTGTCATTTAAGCCATTAGGTACACTTCGACTACATCTATTATTTACCAGTTACCAATCATACTGTTCCCTCAACTTGTAAGACAATAAACCGCGTGGGAAATGTTTCCAAGGCTATTTGTTATTCAAATTGGCAAATTGCTTTTGGTAAAAGGTGACAAAACTTACTATTCAAAGAAGACTTGTCGAAACTTAATGACTCTATTTATCTCTTGTGCAGTGATTACGGATTTTATGGCTTACAATTAGAGTACGGACACTGGACACTAAAACCTTGTATATTGTGGTTCGTTCTATTCTAAAGTTTAGTATTGGCATATACTTTCTTTTAGGATTTCAGATATGTTGTCTAAATAATTATCTTGATGTGAATTGTGATGTATTAAGGATGGTCATTGACACACCAAATGCCTTTGTTGTCGACAACGATAGCAAAATTAAACAAATTTCTCTGAAAATTACATTTTAGACAGCACAATTATCTGTATAATTCGGCGATCTGGATGGTAATTGTATTATAAGACGGCAGACGGACGGAGGAACACTTTAGGCACCGTCCTTTAAACTGTAGATGACAGCTAGCCATTAGCAGTAAATGCTTATTGTTTAATTAGGGCTTAACGTCACTTATTTCACCGATACCGTGACAAAAGATCAAAGCAGAAAATCAAACGATAGAACGGGAAGAGAAGCGGGACTTGAAAGTGAAAACAAACGATAGAACGGGAAGAGAAGCGGGGACTGGAAAGTGAAAATAAGCGATAGAAAGGGAAGACAAGCGGGGACTGAAAAGTGAAAACAAACGATGGGACACGAAGAGAAGCGAGGACTGGAAAGTGAAAATAAACGATAGGACGGGAAGAGAAGCGGGGACTGGAAAGTGAAAACAAACGATAGAACGGGAAGAAAAGCGGGGACTTGTTTAATTAGGACTTAACGTCACTTCCAAAATAGTTCACCGATACCATGACAAAATACCAAAGGAACCCTTGAAAAGGGAGATAAGCGACTACGAGAACGGAAAATCAAAGCTTTAGGGATAGTTCAGAAAGAAGGGTGAATCCATGCAACAACGTTTCCGCCTATTTTCTATCGAACTTTACATGGGGATCTTTATGATTTCAGGAGGTTAAAAATACCTGTACACGGGACTGCCAGCTTAGCGTTCCATCCAAAGAACGTGCTGATCTTTGTCTGGTCTCTACCCTTCAATCTGTCTGATTAAGGGGAACCTACCAGGAACATGTTTCAGTTTGCGTTTTTCGCTTCTGCATGTGGCTTAGCCCCGAGAGTGATTGTCTCCAAGTAGCATTCTGCTCCCGACACTGAATCTTTCAGCAAAACCAGTAATGCGTTTTTTAGGCAACTGAGTACTTTATTGCAAGCCCATACTGTATTGTCAGTTAACAGTGTGTAGTGAAACAAACATAATACAGATTCATACTTGCCTGTATTTCAAAATGTTGTGTTTGATGGATATTTCGGCTCTTTTGATTGATACATAAGTAAGTCGGTATGTCGTTATACAATGAATGGAATCAACAGAACGAGACACATTGACAAACAAACAATAACTGCGTCAAACAATTAAGCACCGGACTGTAAGTATTTATATTGACATCAAAACGATTATCAAGACTAGTTCTCCATGCGGACCTACTTGGGACGGTCAATACTCAATTCTACATATAAAAATGTAGTATTACGGCATCTGTCAAGGACTTTGTTAGCTCATAGACTTGTAAACTAACAGCTGTCCAGTGGAGTATGTTAAAAGCTCTTATTTTGACTGCGCGTTCACCAAAGTTTTTTTAGAGTGTGGTTTTGCCCGTAACATTTTAATCTCCTATCACCCTTACCCCGCCTTGGATCCATAGGTTTTTTTATTGGAGTATTCAAAATTCATTTCCCTTTAGAGTTTTCATTGAAAGTGTTGTCCGTAGATTGACTGTTGGTCCTTTGCGAGGTTCTAACACTCATTTAGTTGGTTTTACGTCACTTTTAGATAATATATTTTGGTGGCGTCTCATCCAAGCCAAGTTTCGCTACACTACGTTTCACTAATAAACTTACTGAAAGGAAGTGGTTCGCATACCTTGGCTAGTGAAGATGGTGGCGTCTCTGAGTTTGAAAGTTTGTTTTGGTAAAGACATTTTTGGTGTAGTTAATGTTTGTTTGTCAATGTCTTTTGTTCTGATGATTATTTTCCTTCTTGATTTTTTTATAACTTTGATGCAGTTTTACGATCGTTAGGGGAGAGAGGTTACCTTGTCAGTGATCAAGATATATATAGCTACTACATAACATGGGGGTGTGAAATTTGATTGTATACTGTAGGTTTATTGATCAGAGCGTTCCTGGTACACAGTCATTGAATTATCTGGCAATCTGATGTATTGAATTTGCTATGTTTACTGTAACCTATAAACCGTATAACTTTGGATAAGTAAAGAATTGAAATTGAAATATGCTACATAAAGCATGAATTGTTTAAAGTTAAGTTTACCAATCCATGCAAAAAAAATACTTTCAAAACAGATAACATAACCAGTCAATTTGAATACTTAAAGTAAGTGCACAATTGTTGAAACGTGTCGTTTGTCACAGTCGTGTCACTTATACAGTGTTGCCACTCGTTCAAAAACGGTGATCAAGTCAAGTTATATTGAGTCTATGGCTGGTTGAGATTTCAGAAAAATAAACGAATTAGCCGTAGTTCGGAGCTTTTGACTTGGATCGGATCTGGGCAAAGGCGTGGTTTAAATGCCTTTTATTACAAAAATAAACAACACGAAGTAGCTTAATATCGAACTACTAGTATAAAGAAGTTGTGAGCCATACAAACACTCGAACGTTAAAAGGGAAATAAATCGAGGAGGAGAAAAATTACAGTGCTGTAAAGAGTTACACATCCTTAATTGTACGCCACGATTCTCCTTCCTCGACGTTTCACGAAACACGACATTTTCAATGGTCTACCATCTTCGCTAGCCAACGTATACGAATCACTTCCTTCAGTTCGCTTATCGTAGTGAAACGTAGTGTAGCGATACTTGGCTTAAGAAGATGATGGTCTACAGGACTTTTTCTTTCTCTTTGTGTTGTTGTTTTGTTTCCGGATTTTTTTGTGTAGTATTTTTTTTGACTTTTCATGGATTTATTTTCACACTTTTCATTCACGCTTGGCTTTCCACAAATAGTTGCATTGGAGCAATTTTGTAACGATGAAATGTCTCAGTCTGTTGTATGAATATTCGGTATAAGACGTGAAGTGACACCGTGAGTTCTTTGTTTTGGCATCACAGCGTGCTCAGCATTTCTGGGCAGCAGAAGAATTGGTTGGTTCGGTGTCAGGTTAATATGATCGATTGAAGTATCATGTCAATACGTCTGTGGTGTGATATTTTAGTGAGACACCACTATAAAGTCGCCATCAGTGCGCACTGTCACAAGCGGATACCGTCTCGATATGATCTAGACATGAGTTAAAGGGACGTTACACCCCAATTAAACAAACAAGCCAGCTACATGTATAGATAAAATTATGAAAATCATATTTAATCGCTATTTTCACATCTACTCACTTCAGTCCATAAATGACGAAAAGAACATGTATATAGCTATTTTCGATCCCGTGTTTAGAAATAGATGTGAATTTTTAAATTATTGGCACATAAATAAGTTAACACCGAAAATTGTTTCTATATCAACATAACTACATTATATGTGTCAGAGTTCATAAGTCTTCTAAGTTTTTGCTTCGTCTTGTAGGTAGGCTATTTGTTTAAACCGAATCAAATAAAACTAAACACGATGAATGAATGAGAATCTTTCATTATCAAAAAAGTACGGTTTAATATGTACATAGACAGTTAACTCCTGTAAATAACGTCCAACAATTTGTCATTTCTATAAAACATATCATTCTGTGTAAATACAACGATAACATTTATATTGCAAGATATTTACAAACAATGGTGAGACATGACACACGTATGGTAATGAGCAACGTATGTGCGTCATTGTTAATTCACTAGATACTCATGTACATATGTTTGTAAATGTTTGATAGACAGTGGCGCCATGACATGAAACATATTCATAACATATATGGTAAAAACAACGTGAATGATTATGATAAATATGATGCTTCAAGGAAAATGGATAAAAAGCATAATGACAACATTGCATTTTATACTTAACAAATTAAACATACATTTTATAAAACTTTATACATTTTACTGATTCAAAAACAAATTGAATATAATTTTTTCATTAAGGTTTTACAATGCCTAAAACGGCAATATTATATGATATAACAAGTCGTTATTCAAATCACGTGACAATCAATTTATTATGATATGTATTTTTGTAAAGTTTGTCTTTAAATTTGCAAAAAAAAACGTTCAAAAAGTGAAAGTCTTATTAAATTACAAATATAGCATAAGGCATTAGTTAAACAACGTGTTTTGCAGTATCGATAAACTTTAACTAAAATATTTGCATATCATAAACTTATAATTATGATCAGAAGATTTCATCATAAAATTTCAATTTAAAATTATACAAAAAAGAAAAGCGGTGTATGTGAAATTATGCAATCACTCAATATGACAATTGTACTTGTCTTTCGAGCAGTCTGCCATATTATCCACGTGTTAAGCGTACCCGTCATTCCTTCGTTGCAATACAATATAGTCCATCAGTGTGTGTCTTTGGTCAAAGAATAAGCCCCAATATTGATTCCTTTCCGTCCCCAGTCAGCGTTGTCAATCAAAAAAAGGATCAAATTGTCTCCCTTGTTGTTTATTCCGTCCAGATTCAACCGTATCCACCACAAGTTTAAGCCATACTGCCTCCATTGCTGTGACCATTCTGTCCACCGTATCCATTGTTTTTGTTGTCACTACCCGTGCTTACAAAACTGGTCACTGAATTCTTATTATTTCGGATTCCAAAATTCAGTCTAGATTGTTTCTTTGCTGGTTTGCTACTGGATTCAACAAGTGCTGAAATGGAACGTTTAAGTAAGTGCTGATCTATATAGTAGTAAGGATGTAAGACATTCACAGATGAAATGATTTACAGCTTGATTTCAAGTAAGATGAATGTCATATACCGACGCATGCCTGTTTAGAATATAAAATATTTACACATAATGCTTACATATTTAATAGCATTACCAACTAAACTTCAGAATTTATCTTTTTATTTAGTTTCTTTAGTTACAAAAAGGCAATAAGTTTTTTAACAAAATTAATTTATATCAAAATTGAAGTTTCCATTAAACAGAAGTGTCCCAAGTATTAAACACTTTAATCGAGTATTTAAAGTGCAGTCTGTTTGATATTTTTGCTAAAAAAATACAAAGTAAATTCAAGAACATTGATAAACAAGAGGCCCCATGGGCCTTAACGGTCACCTGAGTAATCCATTTTTTTCAAAATGTACTTTTCAGTCTTCAT
>JAUMGZ010171853.1:0-14886 GCA_032359645.1 Pododesmus macrochisma | reverse complement strand
TTGTACAAATCTTAATTCCCTCTCCTTACCCTATGGATGCCTTCTACCAAGTTTAGACGTAAATGGTCCAGTAGTTTTAGACTAGAAGTCGAAAATGTGAAAAGTTAACATATTTGCTATAGTGTTGAACTTTGACCCTAAAACGCGTAACCTATTGTTTACCCCAGGGTCACGCTTACTACATACCGAAACATTAAGCTCTAGGCCTTCTAGTGTATTAGAAGATGTTTAAAGTTTTGTCAATTTTTCCCCTAGTGGCGGCCCCTGGGGGCCGAGCCCCTAGCTTTCATTTGAACAAATCTGAATCCCCAACCCCTAAGGATACTTCCTACTAAGTGTGGATGAAATTAGTTCAGTGGTTTAGGCGAAGAAGTCGAAAATGTTAAAAGTTAACGACGTCGGATGACGGACAGGATTTGTATGAGAAGAGTCCACCTTGGACTTTCGGTCCAGATTGACTCAAACACATTTCATGAATATACGGACAGTCAATGACCATCATTTGCCAATAAATTATAATAGTAATTTTTTCTTAGAGCGACACTACTAACTGATTACTTAACGCACAGAAAAACACATACGGTTATTAACTAAAATAGAAGTAAATAAAACAAAACAAGACGATATTCAAAAAAAAAATAAAAAATGGAAAACCTGGAATGCACAGAAATAAACAAACAAAGATACAATTAATAACTCAATATGGAAACATCAAGAACTTCTATTTAAAAAAAACCCTAAAGCGAAACCATGTTTTCGCGAGAGGGTAAGCCCGTCTTGATTATTAGTTTTTATAATCTGTGAGCAGTTAATTTTTCATTTATAGACATAATTGTATACGAATCCTGATAAGTCTTTTTTGTTAACTTATTCAAGTGCAATCAGGAACACAACCGATGCCTTGGCTAAACTTCATAAAGGCTCCTTCAAATTATAGATATAATATTTACCTATGGCTTGTTTCATTTAGCAGTATTGTATTGAAAAGGCCGAATCCAGTTCGAGTTTTCGTTCATAACACAATTCACTGCGCAGCACTGTTTGTCAGATGTCATGCACAAATCAAGTCACGATTGAACTAAAATTAGACAGAATTATAAACTAATGAATATGGTATTATATATAAACAGTTGGTCTGCAAAACGTTTGAAAAAATGCTATTTGAAATGTAAACATTGAATTTTAGATCGGTCGTTAGGCGTTTTGTGTAAATAAATTGTGTTTTAGCTCACAATTTTACCTTTCAAACGGTATCTTATCACTATTTGCCTGGTGACCCACACTTTTGTTTTTAAGGTTATTTAATGAAGTTTACAATGTGTCATATTCCAAAATAGTAAATGCTCTATTATTCTATGTTTTGTATTGTTCCAAATGTTAACATATACAATTTCTATGTTATTTCCCGTTTAACTCATTGTTAAATCAGATTCTATTTCGAAACAGTCCCAATTTTCCACAAGTCCCGGTACGGTAACATGCCTTTTGAATTAGCTTAAAATAAAGATAATGTGTTCATAAATATTGTCTGTTAAGGTAATGAAATTCTCTAATTAAAATAGATTCTGCCTCCTTAACAGCATTATTGAAATTTTGAATTATATTGAAAACGCTATATCTAACCTTGGATATGATTCAACACTGCCTTCCACACTCAGACACAAAATACAGTTGTGTTGACACACAACGTTTTTGAAAAATTATTGAACCATTATGTTGCTGAACATTTGAATGCTTTCTAAACTGAAACCTGGTACTAATACTCAACAGTGAACAGAGAAAAGAAAACATGTACCGGTTCATAATGAGAGGAGCTAAAATGGAACCACTTCGTGTTAGTTCAGCCTCACTTCCCCGGCCGAAAACAGCAAGACTGCATAAACAAGAACGACGACGTCAGACAATAGAAAGTCATGTTGGAATGCACTGGCATCAAAGACCCGTGACTGCTGGACCACATAAGAGATTCACTAGAAAAGTACAAACCAGACCGGCAACGGCAGCTCCAGAGAGGACTGTAAGTGTATCGGACGACGAGAGCGAGGACAATGCTGATGAAGAGGGTAAGTCTTACTGAAAGTCTGCAATGTTATGCTGCAGGGCAAAGACAATATCGTCAACAAGTGCATGTGTTATTGAAAGTATGTAGGGTTATGCTGTAGGGCGAAGACAGTATTGACAAAAATTGCATGTGTTATTGAAAGTATAAAATGTTATGCTGCAAGTCTAGGCAATATTGACAAATATTGTATGTGTTATTGAAAGCATGTTTTGTTATGCTGCAGGACGAAGACAATATTGACAAAGATTCCATGTGTTATTGAAAGTATGTAGGGTTAAGCTGTAGGGCGAAGACAATATTGACAAACATTGCATGTGTTATTGAAAGTATGAAATTTGATGCTGCTTGGCGAGGGCAATATTGACAAATAGTGTATGTGTTATTAAAAGTATATAATTTAAAATGTATGCCTTGGGTGTATTATCATAAAACTTATTTGTCCAATTAATGTGTTGTTAATAAACAAAGGTTTTATATTGGTAACGGTATGACTAAGATTACTTATTAATCATTTTGTAGTGAAATTTAACATATGCGTGCACTGTTAAATGTTTATTCATATAGCATTTAGTAAGTAAAATTTAATCAGTTTTTTTTCTGGTTTTGGCTCAATGTCCTATTTTCTCCACACAACATGATGTTTATGATGAACTTTTCTTAAAACCAATCTGTGAAAAAACAAACCTTTTTAAACATTTTAGAAGCAGGTTTGCAATTACAAATTTAAACATTACTTGAAATCATATTAGATTGTCTGAATTAAATTTAAAAAAGTATAGTCCACTCTGCCGGATTCGAACTTGAGATCCCCTATATTGGGAGTTTACTCTTTACAGATTAAAGGAGAAGTGACACGATTGTTAAATCTTCCAAATTTTAACAGATTTTGTCTTTTAAAGGGGAACATCGGTATTACGGATTCGTAGTAATCCTTATGAGTGCAGTGTTCTATCGCGTTTATGTGAATGAGGTAGAGCAGTGACGTCACAGACAGTCAAAGTGTTGTACACGCGTGCTTAGATGCCGTTACGCAGGACGCTTATCGTACATCACAGATGGACATCAGGGAGCTTGACATAGTTAATATTACCTAAACGCCAGCAGAAAATGTGAAAAGTGTACGACGGTGAACGGGATTTGTATGAGAAAAGTCCACCTTGGATATTTGGTCAAGATAGAAAAAAACGCTGTGACATAGTCTACAATTGTTATTGTATCAAAAGAACAGAAAGCACAATAAAGTATGAACATACAGTACCATCGTGCTGTAAAGAGCATAACCATTTGAACCAGTTGATGAAAAAAAAATTTCATGAAAGCATATCACATTTTTCCAGCCCTGTCAACATATCAAAGACAAGAAAACAAATAAAAAATGAAACACATGTTTTGAAAGCAAATTTATTTTTCATTGCTTTACACATCACCTTGTAAATGCATGTAACATTTGTATTATTAATTACACATTATCATCTAGTGTTTAGTAGCATGACTGTGTATTTCACGAGGGTTTAGCGTCCCTTTAACGCATATGTCATATCGAGACAGTGTATGCTTGCGACAGTGCGCACCTATGGTGACATTGTGGTGCTGAAATATCACTCCGTAGACACATTAACACGCTTCTTCACTTGGTCGCAATATTCTTACAACGAGCAAACAATAATGTGTCCACTGTTGTCTAACGAGTTAATCTTTCGAAAAAGAAAATAAATGTTTTCCCGACCCTTTCTTTATATAGTTATAACAGCCAAATGCAGCACACGTGTGTGGCATCGTTGCAAATATATAGTGACCAACACATTAAAGGATGCAGTCATGTAGTCTGTATGTGTTGACACTGACTAGTACAGGTATATCACAACTGTATTTGATATGCTACACATCGCTCTATGTCCCCACTGCTTAGACAGAAATGTGTCAGCAGCCGTGTGCCTCCTTGACTGTCTATGACGTCACAGCCAATCAAATTACGAGGATTGTATAGAAATATGCATATTTCGAGGGGTGATTTCGACCTATATACACGCACATATCAACGAATCGGTGTTCGCACTGCACCTCGGACTTTTAAGACATATTTTATCAATACAATTAATACAAATATAACGCAAAATCAAAAAGATGTCAACAATCCATTAAGCTAAAATATCAATATTACAGTTTAATATGCATAACAAGCGGTAACACCGAAAGAAACGCATTTTTATACTTGATTTTATATTCTCTTTTGAATGATGCTTAAAAGAGCTTATTATATGATAAATTTAAAATTATCAATTTATATTGTAGAAGCAGAGGTAGAAGAATCTTTACAGAATCCCATTTCACTATGTTCTCCACAAGGGGCAAATGAAAGCCAACTTCTATCTCTAGATTTAGCACACGTACTTGGGAACATATATTCCAAGGTATTTAAACGTCAGTAATTTTGATTATATAACGAACCTTACGTACTCATTACTTTAATTGTGTTAACTTTGATACCGTCTAATATTATTGGCAGGGTGTTAAGAAATAGGTATGCTACATTTTGACTGATATCTTATTTGATTGGCTATCCGGGATCACAGAATTGGATTGATCGGAGTGGATTAATATGCCCAAATTTGTTTACTTGCACTTTCACTTTCCAACAACTTGAGTTTATTGAAGTTGGTACTGATACGAACGTACAGTTAGGTGTCGACGATAAATAAAGTTTTGCCCTGCAGATATAGTCAATATCAGCGTCGTCGTTGTATGAATGATTCATTGTCCTGACGTTTTTTTTATGAATTGAACACTACTGGTAAAAATATTTAGACACAATAGTCATAGTCACAATCATGAAAGCAGCGCCATTTCAAATTATATTGCTCCTCTGAATAAGTTAAAAACTATGGCATAGGTAAACAAATATATTAACGTTGTACTGGTTGCCAAAGTTGCATAAAATGCCGTAAAGTATTGCTTTTTACCTTGCATCATAATCTACAAATATTCCAAACACATTCCACAACCTTAGACTTTGTTAACAATATTGTGAAAAATATCTACACTGAAAGTGGAGGGGACTTGTTATTATCTGGAGTTTTTCTTCATAACGTAAGGAAATATAACAATTTATAAGCCCCCTTCACATACACGGATTTTTCAAAGGAGTCCTTACGGATTGCCAACTCGTAGTCAATCGCATGCATCCCTTAATAACTCGCAAGTATCGGTAAATAACTCGTTACAACTTGCAACAACTCGCAGACACTCTTCAGGATCCGTAAATGGAGAGGCAAATGTGATGACATGTTAATAACAATACGTAAGTATCGTACACCGCTCGCATTTTACGATTTCATTCGGGTCGTGTTACGATGGTTTTACGGATTGTTACGAGTTATTACGAGCACTTTACGTGTAGTTACGGGTACTTTACGAATAGATACGTATACTTTACGTATTCTTACGTATTGTTTGCTTTTGGGGGATAGGTATAAACGCTGCAAAATCGAACACTTCATTTTCAGTTATTATTAATAAGTAAAAGAAGTCACAGCATTGCATATCTACTCTACAATATCTACAAGCATGGCTCCAAAAAGAAAGTCAACAAAAAGTCTCCTGCTCTTCGAAAATCTCCTCGGAAGAAGAGGACACGCTCGTCTTCCTGAACAACCACCGTAGCTAGACCTTGTTGATGTAGACGACACTGAATATACTTAAATTGAAGTTGATATAGTAGCCAGTGAACGTGATTCCTCGATTTTCAGAAGTGTGTGATGCTTCGGACGATGGTGCAGCTACAGCTATGCTACGGCCACTGCAGCAGTAAGTCACAATTATAGAAATAAATATGGAATATAGTAATAACTAATACAATATGTATAATGTAAAATATGTATAATGCAAAATATGTATAATGTATAATATGTATGATATCATATATAATTCTAGTAATTGTACAATTATTTGTTTTTATGTGCATTATGAAATTGACATTTCTTTATATTTTCAGAAGCACAAGAACAGGAAGCCTAATACTAAGATGTTCAGGTCCCTCACGAAGGAAGAAGAGGATGAAGTTTTTATTTGGCTGAAGTCGAACCGATTCCTTTACGACAAGTCCAGTTTTCAGTTAAAGAACCGTCACACGAAGGAGCGCGCCTGGCTGGAGATGAAACAGAAGATGCTGAACCCTTGCGACCTCTACAGACGGTATACTTTGTTGAGACCAAGTACGAGAAGGAGGTGATTAAGAAGGAAAATGCAACACGATTCGTCGCCGGTGCTGTAGATGTCATCATGACGCCTAGAATCACCTGGTTTTTGGAGATTTTTGAACAGTATGCCTGTGAAGCCAGGGCCACCAGAGGATCACAGATTCAGAGACCTGTTCAGCACTCTGACTGCAGTGAGTCATCAGTGATATACCAGACTACCCAAAGTCGGCGACAACATCAGCGACAACATCAGCGACAACAGGCTTCGTCTCCATCCTCCATAAGTTTCGCAGCAGTTGACAGAGCCGAAGAATGACATATGGTAGACCTGCGACTTCCTCGGCATGTTCATGGCGAAGATGACCCCTTCTCTCCTGGATAATTTCACCCATGAAGCCACCTTCAAGGCGATGGAGTATGTGACACATTTCAGCCTGGAACGTCGTCAAGCGCAGCAACCACCGTAAGTCATCTTTTTGCAGCCCTCACAGCACCCGTTCAGATGCATGCAACAAACCAGCCAGCCAGCAGCACCGCAGTACACCCTGTTGCAAGAACCACAACAACTCGCTGCAGCTCCCAATCCTAGGCCGACAACGTCCACCATAGTGTTGAGGCAGCCCCAGCAGCCCCAGCTGACTACCGACTACGTCATGGCACGCTACCTGGTAGCATCCAACCCACCTGTTGATGTCCTGCAGCAGCAAGGACAGTAAATGTGGACATAGTTTCAACCGGCCAACATCCAACCCGTCCTGCCGGATCAGCTGCAACCCCTCCGCCTACTCCATCCCAGTCCACAGTAGAGCTCAGGCACCAACCTCTACAACTTCAACTTCGATGGATACTTCAGCAGCCTTGACCGGTGCTTTTCAAACATTGAACCCTAAACCTTCCTTCATTTCGGCCTTCAATATTAGTGACTATATGCCTGCTACGTCCAAGTCGCCGACACCGACACTACTGACGCCAATTGAACACTTAGTAAATGAAATATCTTGAACAGTGTAATATTGAAAGTAAAATATAATGTAACTTGTAAAACTTGTAAACTGTTTTGAATATTATAAATAAAGAAATAATGTTGAAAAAGAAGAAAATAAAATTTTGTTTTTATTTATTTTAATTTTTCTTTTTACAATAGTCACATATACATATTCAAATATTATTAATTTACACAATAAATTACAAATAAAACTACAATACAATAAGTCCCTTCAAAGTATAATCAATTGAAGTCAAATCAGGTTCTCCTGCCATTTCACAGCCCCTGCCTCGGAGTTTAAGTACTCTTTAAGATAGTTCCTTTGTGCGGTACCAGCAACGTTGGCAACCTTTCTCTGATAACCTGCCTCTCCTGCATCAAGTTCCGTACCCTGTCTCCATTTTCCTGGAACTAAGTTGTAACTGTTGGCTTCTTCCTCAACATACTGATTGGCATAGCTATATAGTGCAGCAGGCTGTTTAATCCTTAGTAAGTTGTGAAGGGTAGTACAAGCCAAGACGATAGAATCTACTGTGTCTGGCTCTTGTTGCATAGTTCCAAAAGGAATTTGGAATCTAATGGCAAGAATGCCAAAAACATTCTCCACAACTCTACTTGCACGAGACAATCTGTAGTTTTAGATGCGCTCGTCATGGTCCATATGTCTTCTTAAGTACGATTGTATCATCCACGGTCTGAGTGGAAAGGCATCATCACCAATCAGAAAGTAGGGAGTTTCATCATGTGGAAGGGGAGATGGTGGTGGAAGGCCCAGGGCTCCATTGTCCAGCATTGGTCGCAGTTCTGAGTTGTTGAATATCTGGCCATCAGAGGAACTTCCATATGAACCAACACACAAAGCCATATAAACTTGAAGTCAGCATCTACTACAATCATCATGACTATAGAGACAAAGTTATTGTTGTTGTAAAACAACGATTCAGAGTCAGCAGGCTTCTTGATTTTGATGTGTTTGCCATCCAACGCACCTAATCATGTGGAAGGTTCTAGACTCTTACAAACTATGCTGATATGCGCAACCAATCTTTTTCGGGGATGACCTCTCTTCGTATGCTGAGATGATTGATTTGCAGACTTCAGATACGAAGAGTGATACGGAGTTTCGGCCAACACTGAAGGACAACAGTCGGTTCTGCATAATTAACACCAGTAGCTAGATGCCTGAGTGTTACAGCTTACTTTAGTCCAGGCTCAAGTGGCTCCCTGAAAGTAGACACAAATTGTACACATCTTTAAATGTAATGGCAATAGTAAATTTATATCAAACATTAACAAAACTATAATTATTAGGTAGAAAATAAACAACAATGTACCTGAATTACTCTTTCTTGATAGCAGGAGAAACCATGTCAAGAATCTCTCCAAACAGGTCAGCATCAACTCGGAGAAAGTTCTTGTAGCTAGCAGTGTCGTCTCTGTTCAGCTCATGCAGAAGATGATCATACTGTCTTAAGAGGGTCCTGCGGGCAAGCCAAACCCTTGTGCGAGCTGGACGCCTCATTCGCCTCGGTCAATGAATATCTGGTAGCTGCTGGGCCTCGTCCTCTTCCCTCTTGGCTAGTTGAATGAGCAATTGTAGATATTGTTGATATAACTGCAATCTGTTTCTCTCATATGCCATATTGTCTCTCTGGATGTCAGTTGTCGAATGATGATGATGATACTTTAAGAATTTGCAGAATTTATATATTTTTTGGTAGAAAATCGTAACTATTTGTTACATCACGTAAACAGGTCGTTACTAACACGTACATTTGTAACAGCTTCGAAGAATAGTAATATTCCGTAATATATTCGTAACAATGCGTAAAAAGCTCGTACCATTCCCGTAAGTTGCTCGTAGTTATCCGTAACAACTCGTATCAAATCGTGGAATTTTGCCGTAAATACTTCGTAATAACTCGTAATAAACCATAAATAGCGTGTAAAAACTTGTAACAACACTTCAATCGGTCGCAAAAATGGCCAAATCGCAAGGTCAGTGAATTAATGCAATCAGTAAGGACTCGTAAGAAAAATCCGTGTACGTGAAGGGTGTGTCAATTAAGACATGTGTGTATACTAATGATTTTTTTGTAACATATATTGTTCTTTTGAACGTCCATTGGAAATGGTCTGATCGTTACTATATATATACAAAAAAGCAACCTGAAACATGCCTCCGATAAATATGATATTTATAAGCGGAAACAGCCAATACTCTGTGTGAGACATCCCCGTCCCGAACCTTATATCTTGCTACGAAGCAGCCGTCATCAATGGACGCTATAGAGAAAACAAATTGTATATAGATAAGACTACGGTCCAGCAAAGCTATAGGACTACAAGGGAAACTGTGACAAAAAATTCACGAAGGTTATGATGTACAAAATCCATACATCAACAGTAATACAAACTTGTCTTAGATTGTCAAAATTTAAAATGTCACGAATGTAGGACTAGCTCCACTCACGAACAGACTTGTGTATTTGCTGCTAACAGATATAATATTTATATATGTTTTATATTTCTGATACTGTTTACATTTTGTCTGTATCAGATTACTGTTAGGCGTTGATCAAAAATTCGTTTTGGAAGACAATGCAAGACATAATTGTCCACTTCGGACACAAGTAGATTTTCCCATAGACACCTTATCAGTATTGTTTTGAGTGTGAAGAAATTTGTAACGCGTTTTCGTTTATGTTTAGTAATATATTTGTCCAAATTAGCAACAAGGCCTATGGATGTTTTGAATAACATAGGAACACATTGTGCAACATCGATAGCTGATTGTTCGTCTACTGCTAGGATAATCTAAGGAACCTAGGAACAAACAACTACATCTTATTGGCTGTTTCAACAAGTCAATAAGACATCTCGATACAAGAATGCGTAGCAAATTACATGACAATATTTATGTTTTGTTATAGGGTGGTGATGTTGAAAACGAAATTATGGCAATTTTGGAAGGCGATGGAGAACTCAGTCAACACCTACAGCGAATGTGGGGCACACAAACAGTAACTGAAAAAGAAAAGGAAGGCTTTATGGTGAGTTTTTCTCGCTTAGTCATTTAAAACGCTTCCCTGTGCTAGACACTTTAGGAGGTGGAAGGGAGGTTTGAGTGTCTCAATGATCTGGAGAGCTATGCTGGCGGGAACTTATGTTTCTGGCAGGGTCAACCGAGTCAGAAAGGTTGAAGGGTATAGGCAAGACAAAGATCCGCACGTCCTTCGGAGGGGAGGCTAAGCTGCCGATCCCGTGTACAGGGATTGTTAACCCCCTGGCACGAAAGAGATCCCAATGCAAAGTTCGATAGAAGAGTTGGCGGGAACGCCGTTGCATGGGATCATCCTTCTTTCTGAACTATCTCTATTACTTTCATTTCCCATTCCTGTTGCCGCTTCTTTTACTGTCCGTCCTATCGTACGTTTGTTTTCCTTTTGTATTTTGTCACGATATCGGTACATCTTATGGAAGTGACGTTAGTGCTAACAAAACAAACTTTTATAACAATATATGTGACAGATTCTGACAAAGGTATATGTCCTCCTTTATACTGTGCCATCTTTGTTGCCATAAACCTATTTGACATGAAAACATCACGGTGGGTGACACATGTGTAAACGCAACACCTACTCCTTCGCTGACATCTTGTTTCGCTTCTAGTTTTTATTTATGTTTCCTTTTTTGTTAATAATTAAATACTGGGTTTTTTTCTGTGTGCGTCCCACGTTTTCCTGTTTATGCCCATGTCCATTGATTTCATCTTTTGAATATCGTATTTTATGTTCGTGTGTGTTTCTTTCTAAGAAACCTTTAATAACATGCTAATTATTGACGTAGATGTATACACCTTCAGATTTAAATTTAATGTAAATGTCAAAGACACAACACTACAAAGAACTCAAAGGAAATAAAAAACATCCTTAATCAGGAACGGTAAGGTAATGGTTATCACTTAAACTATGACGCATTTGTATATTGACACTAGTTTAATATAACTGTTGCTAAAACGGATATGTTGATGTTTGGTACGTAGGCTAAGTTTTGCAGATAAAGAAGATCGCAATTTGATACATTTGAACTATTTGTAAAAAAAAGATGTATTTATTTCATATAGACAATAATGTTGTATTTTTCTATTCATGACAAGAAATATTTAAGAATCAGGCAAATTAAATTTCATTCAAAATGTATTACACAGAAAAATGGTGTGTTGGTGTCCATGAAGTCGGACGATATTGTAAGAAAAGCTATGGCAATGGTTAACCAAAAGTCAAAGGAATCCAGAGATCAACATGGCGATCAACAAGACGAGTACGTAATATATGTCAATCTTAAAAAAACAAGGTATATGTATTTGAACTTTGGTTGTAAGTCAATGAAGTGCCTTAATGTCAACTTAACCTTCTGGCATCATAAGAAAAGGATCACTTGAGACAACGGTGTAACTTGACATTAATACATTATTTTTATTCATTTGGTTTGTTCTCTGTGATATAAGACAATTAGGTGTAATATTTCCAACTTGAACCTCTAGCATAACTAATGCATGCCCCCTGGGGACAAAGGTAAAACTTGCTACTGACAAATTTAATTAATTTACACTTTACGTTTTACGTGTTGTTAGCATAATTAATACAGGACACCTGGAGGTAATTTATTCGTCTTCTGTTAACAACTCCATACGTATTCAAACCACCACGATGTATCAACAACCAATGATTGACGTGTAACATCACCCTCGTTTGCTCTAAATATAAGAGGACCTCGCTCTTGACCCAAAGCCAAGCTCCAAATCAACCATCACCAACGGACTCGGAGGGGATAATTTAATTGAAAAATGAAAATACTTCGATAATGCAAAGCTCTGAAGCCAGAGGGTTTGTAAATATCACGATGGTAATGAAGGACCAAAACCACATCCAAACAATACAATAAAATAGTTTTGCCCACACTTTAGATGTGCACGCATTTAAAATAGAATTGTTTTGTTAGTCAATAACCTTTGTTCTGTTGATCCTTTTTCTTTTTCGTTTTTACTTATTGCAGGTGGGACACTATACTCCATGCGGAAAATAACCAGGCAAAATTCTTAGTTTCTGCAAATAAAATGAGAATTAATGCGCTCAATCAGAAACTAGCATTAATTGAAAGAGAAAGGACAAAAGACCAAATGCTTAGAACTAGAAAGAGATCTATCGTTCAGAGGGTAGACTAATACTTGATGTTACAACAATTATACATAAGACTCTAAGCGTTTGAAAATTCGGATTCCGAACCGCTGCGAACAATACGTAGTTTTTGAGCAAAATGTTCAATGAGCAAAAAGACTTTCACAATATAGAAATTGTCTGCTATATAGTTAAACGGTCAAACTACCAACCAGTGGCTGCTAATGTGATTGTTAAGTAACATTTTTCATTTTTCTGTTTTATTATGCTATCATCAAATCAGGATTACAACAGATATATTCCGTGTGGAAGATCTGGTGATATGCTAAAACTAGACAAACAGAGTCTGGTCATGCGATATTGATAATTGTGTATTGTTTGTATAAACGAAAATATTTTTTCTTGAAAATAGTTTTTAATCAAAGTACTGAAATTACCGAAACCACGATATGTTTAAGAAAACAAAAACATGGTTCTTTTTGATATGTAAGGAGTTGCAGACCACTTTCATTGGTGATTGCAATTTTGAAATCCTTACATAATGTATGGTGCAAGGAATTTTCTTTTTCGTATAATAACGTATAAGAAGTATTGAATTGTGTTGCAATACATAACTATACAATCATCAATAGTTTTATTTCATCATTTAGGTTCAATATTTACTCAACTGGCAGATACACACTTTTTACTTGTCACAAGGTTGTAAATTCGAAAAACCAAGACGATATTCTAAAACCGTTAGTCCATTGACATTGACAAACAGGAAAACGTTGAACGCACATAGAAAATTTAACCAAATATACATTTATTAACTAAATATGGGACCAGGTGCTAGCGATATGGTAGGCGTTTCTTGCTACAGGAATAGCGGCCAAGAACTTCCTAAAAGCAGACCGAAGCCTGAGTAGTGTATAACCCGGCCCCAAAAGCTTGGATGTCAACAGCAATCCTCCAGTGACAAATGCTTGGTAGTGAGAACACGCTCTTGAATAAGGAATAATTAGCTGTGACACATAAACTCCATAAGCAGGTGAGGAGGGCATGTTGCTGTCTGAGAATGGGAATTTGACAATGGGAAAACTGAAGTAGTCACGTTTGTCATAAAGTTTTAGCGGAAAAGGTACCATTCGTGTCGATCGTTGATGTCAGGAATCGTTGATTGCAATTTCACGAAACTTGATTTAGATGGTCTTTGTCTGGTCCCCTTTATAGATTTGTGTTGGACGTTTCCAAACCCCGTATAATAAAGCTACCCTGGCTACTGGTTGGCTGAGACATGTTTGACTTCTTGTCAAGAACCTTTGCTTGGATTTTTAGTTGAAGTAAGTGGAGGGTTGTATTCTAAATTCACACCAATAGCACCTGAGTTATTTATTGCCCATTGTTTATAATCTGTATGTAGACCATAACTCGTAAGAATGCTTGATTTGGATAACTCAGATGACCGTTAAAGCCTTATGAGCCTCTTGCGTAACTTAAAATAGTTCACATTTTATGCAATTTATGATTCTGCATTTTCAACATGTGTTACACCAGGATCAAAACAAGCCTGCATATATATGTCAAAATATATCAGTAAATGCAAAACTTAATATGAAGTAAACCTTAATTTTGTTCATACAATAATGTGCTTAGGATGGGGTACATGAACTTCAACGTTGTGCATTGTAGATTTACTAATGGATCTTTTTCGAATAGATATATACGACTTAAGAATATCGTCTTGTTTTTCGTATTTACTACTATTAAATATTTTTAATATTGTGTTATATTTATAAACAAAACAAGCGTTGTTGTAAGCTCCTGCTGTTTTCTTTTCTCTTTTCTTTATCATTTGTTTGCAGAATTGATTTCACATATTAGTTCTGCTCGCTTAGTTAGCATTTTCACAAAGTATTTTTATACCATATTGAGCAGAATAGTATTATCACCTGTACACTGAAGCTGATGCAAAGCTGTGTAAATTCTAAAGAAAAGCTATATACGCAGATAATATCACGAAACACCATTAATGCATTTGATCACATACTAGTATACGATTCCTCAGAAGTGTCTCTTTTTTTAAAAATAGTTTTTGAATTGTTTGTGTAGGGAACGAGGAATAAAATAACGTAAACCATTTTTTGTGGAAATGCGTTTTTTGCGGGATAAGTTTTCTATTATTATCTCTTATCAACTTTATTCGGCAATAATGTCCCTTTGTTAAACATAAGAGATAAGAAAACATCGTTCTTTTTTGTTACATGTTCAAGCTCAATGTATATTTATATAAATGTGTGTGTGTGTGTGTGTGTATGTGTGTGTGTGTGTGTGTGTGTGAGTGTGTGTGTGTGTGTGTGTGTGTATGTGTGTGTGTGTGTGTGTGTGTGTTTGTGTGTGTGTGTGTGAGTGTGTGTGTGTGTGTGTGTGTGTGTGTGTGTGTGTGTGTGTGTGTGTGTGTGTGTGTGTGTGTGTGTGTGTGTG